>PQXJ01000753.1:0-11103 GCA_004786225.1 Botryotinia narcissicola | reverse complement strand
TGACTATGTTATTACGTGTGTAAGCATCTTTATCTCCCCATAGTATTATATTAGGAGACCAATATGCCTGTCTATGGTTCGTCTAATCTAGCCTGTTTAGTTAACCGTATTACTAATCACTACACATGCTTAGTATTGGTAACTTCTATTCCTTTTAACACTCCCTTATAGGAGTTACTATCTTTGATCTCCCCAATCTTTCTTATCTTTATTATCTCAATCCTAGTATATCCTTGAACCTTTCGAATACTATTCTCATTAGAGGTTTAGTTATTCCATCTGTTATCATATCCAATATATTGATATAACTAGTTACCACCTTTTCTTTTTTAGTAAGATTCCTAATAAAGTGATAGTATATATCAATATACTTTGATCATTTATATAAATACAGATTTTTGATTAAAATAATTACTTCTTGGTTATCGTCTAACAGTTGAATAATATCTCTACATATAAATATATATCTAGTCTTTCCAAGATCTTTAAATACTTAAATTAATTATCTCTCTTGCTTAATGAATATCGCTATTAATATGTATTTAGATTTAGTACTTAATATTGCTATTGAATTCTGTTTTTTATTAATTTACAATATTTATCCTCTATAGAATATATCAACTTCTTTAGAAATATTTTTCCTATTATATTGATCACTTGCCCAATCTGTGTTAGTAAAGATTTTTATAGTATCTATTGATAGATTTTATTTCTTTGCAATTTAGTATTATACTCCCTCAGACCTATATTTTAGTTTCTAAGTAATCGTAGCCCTCAAATATCACATTAAGTTCTTTACTCCTATTCTATAGTATTTCGCTGGCTTTGCTATATATTGTGATAGCTGGTCTAGCACAAAGGAGATATCTGATCTTATGTATACCATTAAATAAATGAAGCTATTTATAGCTTATTGATATTCGATAATATTAATCAATTCATTATCTTTTATAATAGATTGTAGATATGAGTAATCAGTAACAGATATCTTCTTAGTGTAATGCTAAGCATATAAGATTCCGAATTTTATAAATATAGCTTTCAGATATTCTTTTTGATTTAATATAAATAATCTGTTTACTCAATCTCTTATAACTCTAATACCTAGAATCTTATTAATCTCCCCCAGGTTTTTGGTATTGAAGTGCAAGGAGAGTATTATAAAGAATCAATTGAGTTGATCTTTTGAAATCGAGGAGGTGATTATATTATCAATATAAATTAGTAAATTAAGTTATCAAACAGTGTATATATATAAACATAAATCGGCGAAACTTTGAATAAAGTTTCAATTGATTAATTCAGATTTTAAAAGTTGACTCTAATCTTATTCAATTTGCTTAAAGCTATATAAACTTTTCAATACGCGTAAGACGCATCTATCTGATACATTGACTCCCTAAGGTGATATAAGATATATCTCTTCCTTAAAATATAATTCTATAAAAGCATTCTTTATATTGAAGTATCAGTATTCCAAGTTCTTTTTCCTAATGATCACTAAGAACAAATGGAGTGTATCAAGCCGCACTATAAGGGCAAAGGTTTTATTATAATCTTTTCCAAGAATTTAACTAAAACCTCTTGCTACTAATTATGCTTTAAATCTCTCAATCTTATTGTCCTTTATCTTTATTATGAATACTTATTTCATTGAAATAAGATTCCCTTCTTTCAATAGAATATATTCCTTTTAAATACTATTTATAATCAATAAGCTGATTTCTTCTTTAATAGCTTACTTCCATTTTTCCCTATATTTAGAGTCCGAGATTGTTTAATTATATATAATAAAAACAGATATTCTCAGAATCTATTCTATAAAGAATATTATATTTTTGTTTATTAAGTTTTTTAAGATTAATTTAAGGTTTTTTAATATTTTCATTTTAATATTTGAATTGATTTTTAGCATAAAAAGTATAGAAATTATAATATATTTAATAATATTTCCATCTGGATTTACTGAAAGTATTACTATTATTACTCTTATTAGTTTCTGGATATGCTTATCTGGTTTACTATTATCTCATTTGTATTTTCGAAAAGAGTATCTTTTAGAGGTATCTATCTCCATGGGTGTAATTTGATTTTTGATTGAGGGTTAGTTATTTGAAGGTGTAGTATCTAATATCTCTATCTCATTTGTTTCTGGAGATAGTATTGGATTCTTGAATAAATTGATTTCGGTGATATTCCCTTTACTGTTTTTATTGAATTACTGAATATTGTTTACCTTAAATGCACTAAGAATTATTATCTTTAGGGGTTTAGGTGTAGTAGTATTTTGTAAGGAATCAGATGGGCATTCTGGCTTTTCTTATATCTTATAAGATCTACTTCTAGGTCTCCTATTATTAATAATATTCTTTGTGTCTTAAGATTCTGATACAGAATTCCTTATTCTCAGATCTAAGTTTCCCTCTCTTTTGGATTTATCTATAGTTATTTGGTTTACTCGTATAGTGTAGTCTAGTTCTAATGAGTATACTCTAATATATCTATTAATTATGTTTAAATATCCCATAAAGATGTTTATTCGAGTTATATCTCATAATTTGTTGTGCCGTTGATCCTTTGGGATTATCTTTAGATTGATATATGTATAGCATTTGTTTCCCCATATTCTATAATAACTAATATCCAGGGTTAATCCTATAAACACTTTGATTAGACTAACAATACTATCGTCGATGATTAGTTCAGTATTCGTTTTATTTCTATAGTATATATTATATTTAATAGCTTTATTCCAGAATTCCAATAGCAATTTAATCTCTTTTAATATAGCTCTTATATTAGCTTTAGTAATACTAATATTTCTTTTAGCAATTCCATTTTGATAAAATAATATTATAATAGTTAGTTTTAATCAGATCCCAAAGTTTCATTCTTTAATGGTTTGGATTAATTCTAATATATTATCAATTTAAATAGTTATTATTTTGTTACTAATATCAAGTTCTAATTCAGTTTTTTATTTCTTCAATTTTAATTTAGCTTTTTCTTTTATTTTCAAAATCAAAATTTATTTTACTCTTATCCAGCTATTTATGATTAATAAGAAATAATAGTTTTCTTGTAAGGATTTTGGGAATGGGTTAATAATATCAAAATGAATAAGCTTTAATCTTTTTGCTTTGTGGGGATTGAATTGTTTTGGGATTAGATTCTTTATTTTGATAAATACACAAACTTTGTATACAAGGATCTTGGATAGAACTTTGATCAGTTTTCCTAATATAATAATTTTATAGAGATTCCATATTTTCTCTAATCCGAAATAATTGAATCATTTGTGCTATAATAGATAAGTTTCTAGATCCTTTTTAGTTTTGTTTGAGGAGATATTTAGAGTGATCTTATTTAATTTAATATTATTAATAATCTTTGTATTTTTTAGATTAATATCTTTATATCCTTTTTTGATATCTGAGATTATATAAATTCCTCTATCCATTTTTGCTTTGATAATATTTATTCCATTCTTTTGAAAGTATATACGATCTGAATTAAATCTGCCCTTAAGTCCAGCTTCATAGATCTTTTTGTTAGAAAGAAGATTGACTCCTAATTTTGGTATATATAATATTTTTAAGAATAAAACCATACCACCATTTCCTAGTTCCATTGTAGTAGTATTTATTCAATCACAATACATAACTCCCCTACCAATTTTTATTGTTTTTCTCTTTATTTTCTTAATATCTCTAAAAAGAGAAAATTGATCAAACATATATAAGGAAATACCGATATCTATATATTAATGAGAAGAATAAATCTTACAAATAAATTCTTTAAAAATATGGCACTCTTCGTTATCAAACTCTTTCTTGCTTTTTAATAAATCAAAATCAACTAAAAGATTTTCACTATTTTCAAAATAAACTTAATTACTCCTTTTCTTTGAAAATAACACTTTAATTTTCTTTTTAAATATTGCTTTTTGTTGCTAAGTTTTATAGTATTTGTGGATTAAAGCTTATACAAATATAAAATCTTTATAATTATATAGAAAGTAGTCCTTTTGCTTATAGAAATAATAAGTATAAGTATTGACTATTTTATTTTGGTTTTGTTATATCAGTGAACTTGATTCTCTATTATTTTTTTGTCAATTTGGGATTATATATTTTCCACTAGCAATATAGATTTGTTCTATTTCTTGGATATTGAGTTTTTTGGCTGTAAGATATTTGATCTTATCTTCCACTACTAATATACTTTGAATACTCATAGCATTGATTGTCGTTTGATATTCATTTGGAAGGCTTCTAGTAAATACTAGAAATAGAGCTTCATCTTTATAGGAATCCTTGAATACAGGGTTGGTAATGCTAAGCTTACATTAATATTCTTTTAGCTTATCCTAGGCTTCAATAACAGTTATCTCTGGGTGATTAATAGGTTTAAAGATAAATATTTGAATTATTATCAAATACAAATTAGCTGTAATATTACTAATTCTTAAATACTTTGACTTCAGATAGTTCCATAATTTTTATATTATATTATATTTATTAATAAGTGCTTCATTATTGTCACTAAGTGATCTATATATATATGAGAGTATATTAGCTTTATCTTTCAAATATTTGGCCTTTTTATCAAGATTGAGCCTAATATTCACAACTTTGCTTCCTTCAAGGATCGGGAAAACTTTAATACTATTAATTTCTATTTCAATTCCTTTAACCTTAGTATGCTCTTGCAATATAAACTCAATTGTATAGAACAAATCCTTTTCTTTCAATTATATTTTTATTTATTGAAACCATTGATTATGAGTCTTTTGAGTAAGGTTTGGGATGCTTTTTATTTGCTCTTTGATTTCATTTATTTTGATATCTATATAGAGAATTTGCAAGGTTTTTCTTTCCCTTTTTCTATATAAATAGATCCATACAGATTATAAATATAAATTTGATTAGCACCACATGCCTTTCTGTCATACCGCGTATGTTTTTATTTGTAAATAGCACCACGTGCTCTTTCAACTCTATGAGTTAGTAATAGTAGTGATTATAGCACTACATGCTGGTTGTAGTATAATGCCGCACACTCTTCAACTCTGTGAGTTGGATCGTGGTAATGATTGCATCAATTATATCCAGAGGCCGTGCTAACCGGGTTTCATAATCTATTAAAAAATTGAGTATAAGAGGCCTCTGTATTGACTATGTTATTATTCATATAAGCATCTTAATCCCCCCATAGTATTATATGAGGAGACCACATCATTATATAAAAGAAGCAAACATGACACATCTGCGAGCTTAGATCATACTAAGCCGTACCTTCCAATTATATAAGCTCTAATATCAGTTATAAGCTACAATCACTACTAACAGTATAAGCATTATAACAACTATCTCTATAAGAATACTGATCGCAACCAATTCTCAATTCATTTGTAATTAATCACTACCCTCACTCTTACCATTTAATTATAGTAGCATAAATACTTATAGTGTAGAAACTATGAGAGTTGCTGTATTAAGCTTATAGATAATGAGAGGATTCTTTATTATGATTTAACTTAATGCTTTTAATAAGCAAACACAACTTAAACACAATGTTTATAAAGTATTCGAAATAATGTTTTATTAATTTGAAGCTGATAGTATATTAGAGAAAGTAACTTTTAATTAAGAAGTATATAATATAGTAATAAATAATATCAAGATTAGATTATCTCAAATTATAATATAATTTATAGCTAGAAATAAGAATAATAATAATCCAAACTATATCTATACGGATATTATAAAGACTCCGAAAAACTCAAGTGTGTTTACAAATGTAATTTCGTATATACAAGGGCAGGCTAATAAATGAAGATTGATTAAATTCTGGAAAACCAGAGTGGATATCTGTTTACTAACAGTAGGAATTGCTATATCAATAGTAAGTTGCTCAAGTGCCTATATATTAAGAAAAGTGATTAATAAGATTATTTCTAGTCTGAAAGATATCTATATTACGGCTATTACCCTCATAGCTATTAGATAAGTAATATGTATTATTAATAGTATTATATATAATAAACTTTTTGAAGTTAAGAATATAAAAAAGATCAAAAAGATTCTGAATTATAATAATCTGGAATGATCTATAATCTAATATTATTATATATTAGAGGGGGTTCCAACTTCCCTTTATAATTTGAATAAAGATAGAATACTTATTATTAATTAGATAATAACTAAGAAAATATTAATATAAATAAGTATTCCTTTAATCTATTATTGAATTATCATTTTAATAATTTATTTCTATAATCATATCTAAATTATTATTTTATTAATAGAAATCTTTTTTTTTAGTTTTTTTGATAATTCTAAATAAGCTTGGTATATTAAATCAAAGCAATATATTACTCATTATAACTCAGGATACCAGAGTTTCTATAATCTAGTGATATATAAGAGCGCCTTAAGATACAATAATTACAATGTTCTATAAACGAATTATAATGATTTGTTTAGGTTTGAGTGTAAGACTAAGATTGAATATACAAATTATATAGGATTATTTCAGGCTAAGTATAATAATTATTCTGTGATACTACTCTAAGTCAATAGGAAAATCGTGTATCTCATGAAATCCGATATTTATAAGATCAAGAAATACAATCAAAAAACTCGTTTAACTATTAAAGTATTAGTTAAAAAGATACCTATTTCAACTGTAATAATTCCCTGGAATGTTATAGTAAAGATATCCCTTTCAATCTATAGGGAATGTATTATTACATATAAAAATCTGAGCAGCTCCCAATATACTCCTTAAAATACTTTCTTAATTAATTGCTTGTTTAAGGATCTTTATCGCTCTAAGAGGAAGTGTTTAAATGAGGGCAATCTGAATAAAAAGATACTCTTTAACATTATACTATTATAGCATACCGATATAAACATCGATATCGATTTGAATAAGTAGTTATTCCTCTTGGCACTATAGCACTAGTCGCTAGATGGCCACAGCTCGATTTATATAAATTAGCTGGGCAAATGTATAGAAGAAGATAGAAGCGTATATCGCGATATTGTAAATAGTATATAAACAAGATTTGAAGGTTATATACATATAGAAACTCTCTATATACCCTGGATCTCAAACCTAGAATCATCCAGGGTATAATCTCTTTATACTGATGGATAGCTGGGATAATCTGAATAGCTCTGAAAGAGAGAGGGAGAGATCAAAAACAATAATATATATATACAAAAGCAAGTGGCTATACGCTTAATAAAAACATATTCAATCATACCGGGATTTTCTCTGAGTAGAAGTGAATGGTATATAGATTATTAATATATACTGATAATTGGGTATCAGGAAAATAATGGATCTAATAGTCTCTATAATATTCCCTGATTGTATAATAGTAGACAGCGATTTCAATACTAAGTATAATCTATTTGTGTCTAGTATAACTTTAGTCAACCAAGGAGCTCTCCTTATAGAATAATTCCTTTCGAATGGAATGAACTTTATTGGAACCCTAGAGGTTTTTACTCACAAAGCAGATCACATAATTAACCTGATCTTCTCTAATATCTCTTTTACTAATATTATTATTAATAATAATTTGAAAAGCAGTTTTGATTATGAAATACAAATAATTATAATTCCAAACTTCGCCTCACCTATCACTAAATCCTTTGGCTGCAGGGTCAGCGAGAAAAACCTTTTAGTCTTTTAGAGGATTATAAAGAACGGAATTCTTTATTTTTTAAGCTCAATGAATATACCTATCAAACAGATTAATAAATTAGTAGAAATACTGGATTCTC
Organism: Botryotinia narcissicola; assembly: GCA_004786225.1. Taxonomy (NCBI): domain Eukaryota; kingdom Fungi; phylum Ascomycota; class Leotiomycetes; order Helotiales; family Sclerotiniaceae; genus Botryotinia; species Botryotinia narcissicola. The sequence goes on along the minus strand of PQXJ01000753.1, from coordinate 3,304 downwards.
TGTTTGAATCGGCGATTCGCTTATTAGAAAAGGAGAAAAACACTTCTGGTCGTTTTGCTCCCTTTTGAACAAGTAAATGCAGAATAGTTTATCAAAACTTTAAAATAGTTAGAACTAAGGGCATCAACCAGATGAAATATTAGCAGTAGGGATTGATGACTACGATCAAAAAAGCGAAATGCTAATATTAGCATAGGATTATTAATAGGGTAAATTATAATAAAGATTTATACAAAATAATCGGCTGGTACAAGCTCGCTACTAACTTTAGAGCGCCACCCCTGGTCGTTGATAGCATAGCAATTGAAGATATTACAGAAAAAGCCTGGATCCTACAAAAGAAGGTTTTCGAACGTTTCAATAATAATAACAATCTTATAATGGACCCATTCCGACCAGGCTGTATATCTAACAAACTCCTATAGAATATAGAAGTATTCCTTAAAGAAATGGAAAAATGTATTATAAGAGTTTCAAGCACTTCACCTGGGTCTAACCAGATCATTATTCGTCTTCTAAAGTTTTACTAGGTCTTTATTGGACTAATAATTATTGGGATTTTCAATTAATGTTTGCAATTAAGCTATTTCCTAAATAAATGGAAATAGGTAAAAATAATAATAATCCCTAAAATCAGAAAAAAAAACAAATCATCAATATAATCCTAACAATCAATAGCTTTACTCTTATACATTTCAAAGGATTTAGAATGTATAATTATTTAATGTATTTTATGAATCACGATAATAGCAGGTATATTCAGCTTTTAATATAAAAAAGCGCTCCTTAAGCAAATAGTAATAAATTTAGTTACTTCTTTTGCATATAATATCAAAGAGGCCTTTGCCTATAAGCAAGAAGTCACAATAGTTATACTGGATGTATAAAATATGTTCAACGTACTTCTACTAAATAGACTATTGTAATATATGTACCAGCAAGGGTAACCCCACTCCCTCCTACAATTAGTTCAAGCCTTTTTAAGTAACTACTTAATAAGAATTCAGCTGGAAAATGTAATTATAGAGTATAGTCATATCAAGTGCAATATTTTGTAAGGCTCCCTATTTTTACTTGTATTATATGTTTTATATTTTATTAAGTTTTTAAATTAAGATATTAAATTATGCTTTGGGTATACTAACAATATTTGTATCTACCATACGTCCAAAAGTGTTCACAAGAATATTAGTCTCCTCAAATACAATCTTTGCCAGATTTTCCAGTGGAATAAACAAAACCACATAGTATTTGCACCGGAAAAGCTAGAGATAATACACCTCTCTCGGAGGAAAGAGGCGTACACCCCATACTTGGAAGTGAACAATAAGATAACAATCCGCTCTATTAATGAGACAGACAACAAAGCTATTCAACCCGCCCTACGCTAACTAAGAGTCTGATTTGATCGAAAGCTCTCCTTCAAAAGATATATAGCAAAATAAAAAGCGAAAGCCCGCAAGGTCGCGAGACACATCAAAGGGCTTGCACAGACACATCACAGCCCGCTAGCTACAGCGTTACACAAGGTGATGATCACCTACATCCTACCCTCTGCCCTATATAGATCCAAGATATAATACACAGACCAAACGAAGCCAAATCGGACGGAGAGAGCCGCCTATAGTATTATGATAAACACAAGGCTGAACAGTCATATCACCAAGGTCAATCGAGCGATCATCCTAGCAGCAAAAGGAGTTCTACCCGCCTGGCGCACGACTCCGACCATTGCAATCCTAAAAAACTCCAGACTACCACCTAGCAAGCTAACACTCGAACAAGCACGGATAAGATTTGTGCTCCGACTTTGCAAGATGAACGAAATCCACTCACTGGCGATTTGTCTAGCGCAGGCACCTCAACACAAGATGAACAACATCAACTTCCGCAGACTAGCCGGATTAATCCCAAAAGCACTAAGACCAATACTCTCCCCGCTGCACTTCTCCATAGGGAGCCGAACCGACCCCACAGAAGACGTAAAAAAAAAAATAATCACATTTGAATTCACACAATAATAAAACCGTTTGTCTGACAATTATATTATAATCTTTTCGAACAGCATTGAATAGTATTATCAAGGGCGAAAGATAGTCAGCTACAACTACGCTATCTATTGGGGATATTCTCCAATGACATCCGGCCATGGGGCAATCAACCCGCTCTCACATATCTTCGACACCGAGGCAGTAGATGCTCTAAAAGGTTTGAAGCACGCTATCCAACTAAAGCCAGCTGAACAGATCACTATATACATCAACAGCACCTCAGTCATCTAATATATCAAGAGCAACACCTCCAACTCATCCCAATAAACATTTCTACGTTATCACGAGATTATAAGGAATAGATAAGTGACAATCCGATAATCGCCTGGATATACTGGAATCCTTGGAAACAAGAAGACCGATCGGCTCGCCAATCTAAGCACCTGCAGCAATCGCATCGAAAACAACAACTCATCACTCCCCACTATCAATGGGATAAGCTCAATAGCCAGAACCCTTATATGAGAGACAGAGCAGAAATAGTAGAAGCGAAACGAGGTCACCCTCACCGGCCAATACCGTCACTAGCACCTCAGCTATTAAGTCAAGGAATCTAAAGAATTTGCCCTCCCTTGCCCAATTCTTCAGCAACTAATAGCATTCAGAACCGGATATAGAAACTTTGCATTCTATCACCAACATTTTCAGCACTATAATACCACCTCATAATGCTCCTATGAATACAACAAAGAGCCCAAATATCTAGTACTCTGCCAACACTCTCGCACCCAATTCGATAACTAACCGAACAAACCCAGCTCAATTCCATGAAATACAAAGAGCACAATTGACTATCTCTCTTTTCTTCTAAAAACCCCAACAAACTTCGCAATCCTCCTAGCGATCACCAATCACTTCAAGCAAACATACTTAGCTTCCTTAGAGAACCTTTGATCTCCCACTTATACTTTACCAACCAAAACTATACCCCCTTTTGAAGCCGCTTTCCCCCCCTTCATCACCGCACACAAACTACACCATACAAAAATTGATAATATAAGGCTCTATAGCTAGCCACAAATCTGGGCTATCTAGTATAAAGTGAATTGAACAGCACCAACATTGCAAGCAGGAGATAAGTAGTAGAAATATGTATAGCATTCCTGGCCGCTTCTCCCCCAGCCTGTATTACAATTATAGAAGAACGGAACGTATGGCTATGCCGGCACCCCCGCTAATATAGTCCATTCCTAGTACCCCCTGGGAGATCGTGACGAGCCCCTGCGGCTTGCCCCCTGGATGTAAATTAAAAT
>PQXJ01000752.1:0-11122 GCA_004786225.1 Botryotinia narcissicola | reverse complement strand
TATTATATCAATACTTAATAGATCCTGGGTTTTGGATTAACCATTGGGTTCTAGATTACCCATTGGGTTCTGGATTACTCATTGGATTCTGGATTACCCATTGGGTTTTTAGCAATCTATTAGATTCTTAGCAATTCATCGGGTAACCTATGAATAGAATATTTATTTATACTATTACTCACCTAACCTATGGGATCCCGATGGGTAGGATGTTAGATCGAAAACCCGACCCATGGGGCCCCATTTTACAGCCTAATTGCATGGAATTCATCAAACTATCACTTTATTGGAGCTTATCGCAAATATATTTCTAAATCTTCTGCGCTTATGGTCAGATTGACGATAATGCATCATTTCTGCAGTAAGATAGCGCAGTGAACAATTCTCTGAAGATGAGTTTTGAGTCCCTCTAGATCTTTCTCGTTCCAGCTGTATATATTAGAATATGCCCTGGCGTTATGGCTTAAGATGCTGCCCGTTATCCATAGTTAGGTTTCTCAAATAGTAGAAACTTACTACGACTATCTGTAATGCACAAAGAGAGAAAAGAGAGAGATCCAGCAGGCAGATGTAATAGCAAGGTCTGCTGTGTACACTCTTTGTACATCTATCCCCTATGAAATACGCAGATGTAGAAGTATAAAGCCAACAGTATTTGTAGTGAGTATTCTAGACTCTGATTCTATAATTTACAGACATTATATCACTGGAACCTAACAAGCCAAATGTATATTCGACGGAAAGGGTAGGCGGCTCGCTCTCAATGTTTAGGTATTGCCCCTGGAGGTTTCGAGCGCACAAGTGGAGATAAGAGACACTTACTCTCACCTCAAGTATCACAGAGAGCCCTATGGAGTGGTCATTCGAACCTTATGGGGAGCATAATGGAGGTAATCTTTTTAGTTCGCGGGGGAAAAGGATTCGTTCAGGAATACTTCCGGAGATCATGCAAGGCAAGCATAAACTCTGACGCTTCCGTGCAGTCTATGATAACCTCTCGCACGGCGATCGAGCCGAAGTTCAATATCGAATAGCCCTGCGAAAATGGTCGAAACAAAATAAGGTATTACATCTACGATAAGGCATAGAAAATCGAGCTAGATTATATACTCTGGCACCGGTTAGTTTTCAGATGACTTAAATAGGCTACCTAAGTGTTCTTTTATATTCGTAAAGCTGGACTCGGAGAAGTTTACACTCTTGACCAAGAGGTTTATATAAAGAACATGTCTAAGCATGCCTGTTCTGTTACCCTGGAGATAACTAATCTGTGGTGACGATTAGCTTTTTGCATGATATCCAGGAAAATTTGACAAGAAAATTTGATCATGGGGCGAAATTGGTAGAGCGTTATTTCAATTATGACAAGAGATGTAGAAAATGGTCACTTAGGTGTCAACAAGTTTATCTTTGAACACATGTGATCATGATTGATCTCATTTTGAAACTACCCTGTTATTCATGTACCTAGATAAGACTATAAAACTGTAATTCATGCCTTGTCAAATCAGAGAGCTTCAATCTCTCAGTTGTTCCCGGAGCCCTCTGAGATACCAATGTCGCCTTCAATGAAATTGTTTCTCCACGTGTATGTGACCAGAAGTAGATTGACTGATAACACTAGATAGTAGCTACTTGAGCAGGAGCGGAATCGATACAATAGATAGTACTAGATAAAAAGCTAACAAAAGCTTCGATAGAATCAGCAATATAATGGCTGTTTGAATGAGCATATCAATTTTCACAATCTTTAAACTAACTCGTCATCATCATCAAGATTATTGCCAACGCATATAGAATCCTCAAGATCTGCGTCACTTGTCTCACCCTCGGAAATATCGATGATATGCTCCTGGTCGAGTTTTGGATTCAACTCTGGCTTCGGCCAAATGATTACCTCCACCTTAACAGAATGAGTTTCTAGATCAGAGCCTCTGTCTGAAATATCCCGTTTGAACAGATCTGTCCGGCACCATCTTAGTTTGACATAGTGCTTTTCCATGCGTCTGATTGCGATTTTGTAATAAAATATAAGTTTCTTCCACATCCTTCTTTCGTATGCCCAGGCTATCTTCTTCATCACCATTCTTGACTCAAACGATTCATAAGCCAACACAAAATTATTGTTTTCTTCTGCTAAAGAGAGCCTCAGTTTTTCCGTATTTCCTCTTACAAATGAGCATTCGTACTCCTCTAGTACCTCCATAGCTCTTGTTACTCTGGACCAGTAATCTAGTCGATAAACAGCTTTGGAGGGCCCAGTGACAAACACCCCAGTTGGACCGCTTTCGCTCCAGAGAAACTCTCGAAATTGAATGGAACAAGCACGAATATTCTGGTATTCAGGCTCTAGAACTTTAATTAACTCTCTTCGGTACTGCTTGAAAAGGAGAATGTCCTCGGCGGTTTCGGTGTGTTCAAGAGAAGAATCTTTGACAGCTGCAATAGCTTCAACTAGATCTCCGCAATCGAGGAAACTTTGCTCGTCTTCTTGAATGACCAGTCCACCGTTGACGGCCTTAGGCGGGCAAATCCAAAGGTCATAGACTCGGATGTTGCGTCGAAGGCTAGGAAACGCTCTGTTGATCACGACGAATTCGGCTCGGTGGAATGTCCAGAAATACTCCTTCAATCTCTCCCCGAGAAGACCTACACATTGAATAACAGGAGTAGCTCCACTGGTAAGGTTGACGTACTCGCTGATGAGCTCCGGCGAAGGTAAGTCAGGTACGCTCAAGTTCACGGGCGGTAGCCTTCTTCCGACATCTCGGCGATAACAGTAGTCCGGAATCACAGGGAGCTCAGCACCTTTGATAGCAAGGTTCTTGATATTTCGCATCATCTTTAATGGTAGGAGATTGTTGATCAAACCTCTCTCTAGTTCGAATGGGCCATATTCTGTTGTGGTTTCCAGGTTTTGGAAATTAATGGGTAAGATTGAAATGTTCAGGCAGATACCCAGAAATGCACACACAGAAACACAGAACTCGGCGAAAGCATTCGAGCTGAGTTGTCTATTCCAGCATATGTTCTTATTAAAAGAATTCAGGAGGATGTTCCAAGTCTTTACCCTCTCAATGTTGGGCGTATTCTGAAATAATGGCTTGTCTTGATGTTTCTTACGTTCGCAATTTTTGTATCGGGTTAACGGGCAGAGATTGACGATATAGGGCTCCATTGTTCTGTTTTCTTGGTCTTCTTCATCTTCTAAACAACCATCATCGAAGATACCATCTGTGAAATCCCAGTCACCAGGACTGTGGCTGCAGTCTATGAAAATAGGGTTTTTGTACAAGATAGGAATGCCTTCCCGGTATGTCTGCTTACAAACACAAAGGATTGCAGTGTCTAGATCGTACTTTTGAGTATTTCCATAGGTGGTTTCTGACGAGACTGAAGCGGCTTGTCCTAGGACTGGGTTTACTAGAAGGTATGAGTATATCATGTCCCGAATTTCTTGTGGAATACTTATAAGGGCGCTCTTAAGTTCTCTAGTTTCGACTGGAGAACCTGAAGATGTATCCCTTGACGTGCGATCCGTAATTTGACTGATTGAGGTTTTTGATGAAGAGTGAGATGTGTCCTTGGTAGGCATAATCTTTTCGTCTGGACTTTCGGACTTTGAAGCTTGTTGTGTAGTCATTGTAATATTTTCCTCGGACAATGGATCATCCATGACCTTTGTTGTCTAGCACTATAGCGTCAGTAAATACTTTGGCATAACCTCAGGTACTATTTGATGTTCAAATTTGAAAATTAAATGAATGCAACTTACATGTGTCAGTCGAAAAGAAAGGACTCTGGTTGGGAAAGAACCTCTCGACCCTTAATTAAGACGTACTATCTGTAATGAAGAGATTACAAAGTTTTTTTTCCTTAAGTTTCCTTGGTGAACAAACGTTCGGGGAAGGCTTGAAAACATGAAGGGAATATTCTTTGAGATTGGCAAGTTTCAAAAGAAGAGACTGATTTTACAAAAGACGCTAAGAAAGATCTGCAGAATACTACTAGATGTTCCTCGAATCATAACTCTCTAAAATCTGAAGTTATAAGTAATACATTCACTTATACCAATTTCATCCCTAAGCCTGTTAAGCCGAAGTCCGAGTCCGAACACCAAAATTTCTGAGAGTTTCAAGCAGCTCAAAGCAGGGATACAGCAGTGGGAGCATCGAACCTACATTTTGACAGTCTTTGTTATTAGATAGGTCAGACTTCTAAATTTGTTGTTAATAAGTTTGTGTTGTATTCCTAAATCACACCCTTTTATCTTGATATCTTTCTAAATTTACCTACATAGAGGAAATCTTCACAGCATATTAGATTCTAAATAAACTCTACTTTTCCAAACTTCACTGTAAATTTATTTTACCGTAAAGCAAACAGTTAGCACTGAATTTCGGTTATCAACTCAATAGCAAACACCGTGAAACTTAGCCAGAAGAAGCTTGTGTCGGTGCTTGTTGGAGACTTGTACAACTTTGCTTACACTTGCCTCTTGGTAAATTTGGAGTCAGCTAAAGGTGTATGCATTTTTGGAAAGTACGACACGATGAAAAGCTCTGCAGACTAGCTAGAGGTCAGTGCTCACTCATACAATGATTCATGTGTTTATTTCACTCATTTGATATATGAACGTTCTGACGACTCGTTGTTTCATGACTTCTAAGAAACAGGTAGCAAATAATGACTGATATGATCAACTTTTTTTTCTACTACCTTTCAGATAGTTCAAAGACCCGACTAGGAAATAAAACGAAAGATAAGGCTGAAACTCTACCCCTAAGCTTGTCATGTTCCACAAAATATGACTGGCACAAAAGGAGATCCTGATGCTAAGCTAAAAGCAGAAATAGACGAGGAAATGACCATACTAATATCCGATCATCATCTGCGAAAACAATAGAAGACTCAACTAGTCACTGTCGGTCCCAAAACCATTGAGATTTGGAAGCTAAAGATCACTTTACAGCATGTCGTCTTAAGAGCCCTCCTCCGACTAAACTCAGCATCCCAGATACGAATCTGAATGCAGCTATTAACAGCAAGACCTATGACCTTCTCATTCCAGTATCTCTGCCTTCTTAACATCCACATCCGGCTCGACTTTATCCCAAGCGATTTTTTCATCACATCTCAGTGGCTCCACGTCAATTTCGGCGGTATAGCCTGGGCCCTTCAAATCCCATTCAAAGAGCCGCTTCCTCGCATTGCGAATGGGAAGGTATTGAATATCCAAATCGTCGACAGCATACTTGAAGTTTGCCACGAATGCTTCCACGTCTCTACCCCTATAAGCATTTGTGCATTTCTTGATGGCAATCTCTCGGGGAAACACTTCGAATCTCATCTCATATTGACCGTTCAATCTGCAAATGGCAATCTTGGTTGCTGTTGTTAGGTCTCTATCAAAGGATTCCGCATATTTCTTCAACAAAACGAGTCCCTCGCTTTGCACTCCAGGAGACGATTCAAATGGTGATGGTTTAACAGGATCAAGCAGACCACCGCTAACCTTTTGGTCTTTAACAAATCTGACCAAATCATTGGCGGCTTGCTGAATTCTCTGATACTGTCTCTCGAGGAATTGTATGGCATTTGACCGAAGAATTTTTAATTCGTAAATATCCTGTACTCTTGCTTCCTCGGTTCATTTGCATATATAAAGCCTTTAGCAAAGCGGATTCTACAGGATGGGTCCCACGAAAAGGGTTTTTCGCCACGTATGGACTTTGATCAATATTGTCGCCGGTTGTGTCCTTTTGAAATTTATAAATCCGTTCAAATGCCTGGGCGTAATTGAGAAAACACTTCATGGAAGTGTTCGACTTCAGAGTCATTTTGAAGCAACTTAATCAAATGAGTTAAGTACATCGTCTTCGGTAACAATACCATTCCACGGGGTGTGGCAATACGCCAAAGGGACCCTGATACCCAGCTATAATAGTCGTACCCTTGTCTATCTCCTCGAAAGAGAAAGTCAGGCACTTCCTCTGGATCTGCTCCACGAATCACAACTTTTCCAGCACACCGAAGAATCTCCAAGGGTGAAAGAACGTGCTGTATTATCTTAGCCGTTGTTTCATTTTCTGCAGCACTCCCTCCGGTACCTGCTCTTGATAAATTTGGATACTCCAGATTATCCCAAGGCGCAATCACAAATTTCATCGACTTTATTCCATTGTGACAAATAGATCGACAAAGGTTTATAACGTTGTTACGCGCGTTAATGCGCATCGGAGCTATCGATATCTTCCAATGTCCGATGCGCTTCACACCTGGCACAGTTTTCAGATGATTGATGGCTAGTTCTCTTGATGAATGCAAGCTCTCAGGGTACGCAACCTCGCAAAACCTGGTTAAAGCGTAACGGTGAAGCAAATGGTCCCGAGCTGGCAGAACACATTCTATGAAGAACCAATTTTCTCCATAAAGCATCTCCACTCCTTCAGCGTGGAATTCCTTGCAGACGCGTAGAATAGCGGGCTGGAGTTCGTACTTGATTTTGGAGCCCCATCCTTCATCGCTATGAATGCATGAGATTGTGCCCAGCTCAGGATTTAGCAAAAGATATTTCAATATTTCCTTTCGTATTTCAAGCGGCATTCGTTCCAATGTTGAAGTTGACCCTGCTGCAAGTGGGGCTTTTCTCATGCGGATGAACGCTTGTGGTTCGTTTCGTTCTGAGAATTGGCCATTGTCTCGATCGATTTTCTGCGATTGCTTTTGAAGCATCTTTTTGGTACTGCGGTTTTCAGTGGGACTCATTGAAGGACAGGTCCAGTTGTCATTTATGTAAAACACATTCACGATAGACTTCGCATTTCCAATAATAGTTGAAAACGAGTATTCGAGACAGCTATGAAATGTCAAAGGAATGAAGTCGCAATGCTTACAGGAGTCTAATCTTAAAATTTACTCAGAAACTACCAAATGAGTTGGAGATAAGATAAAAGGACTTATTCGTTGAATGATTGTTTTTCTTGTTTCCGAAAGACGAAGCGAAGTGCAACGACTCTGTTCAGGTTGTCCTAAATAATGAAACTACGCTAGTGAGACCCTTCCTTATCAATAAAAATTACATGCCAGCAGACTTCCTGGAACATACACTTCTCTTTGCAAAAATCCCAATACCAGACTTGTCCATTTGCTATCACATGATCTTTCTATCACTTGGGGCAATTCACACCATTTTAATACGGTGCATCGATGCACACAGGACCCGGAACTGGGAGAAATGGGCTTACGAGTAACAGGGCACGCTACATGTGCTTACTCTTTGTTGTGGGAGTTTATAAGGTTATATGTTGAAAAATTCATTACGCTCTGTAAAGGAAGCGACGATTAGATTAAGAATGGGAGCGGGCTCTAGAGCTTTATTACCATTGCTTGGTATGCGTATCTCAGCATCTGGTAGTATTCCTTGCCTAGAATATTCGATACCTAAAAACCAATTGTTAGCATTGCTTGCCCGGGTCAGAACATTCCACTCGACAGAAGACAGGCTCCTTACGGCTTGCTAAGTTTTCAATTTTTTATTTTACGGCTCATTAACAAGTCACTAACAGACATAGAGGATGAGAGTGGTGATGATCACGAAGTTGTGAATGTAAATGCTGTAAAAAGAATTGATCAAACGTTTTGAATTTGGATTTAATGAATGGTCGGACCAGAAACACCAGCCCAGCCCTCACCAGTAGACTTCAACATCTTATTCTCTTCCTTTACTTCCTAATTTACTTTCCAGATATGGCTCGATCAGATTTCTGTATGGTCTGACTGTGCTGAAAGCTTGTTAGCTGTCTTGAATCCCACCTTGCAATCCTTCACGTCTTCTTAAAAGATAATCTACATTTTCAGAGAACTAGTTATTGTCGTCGCCAGCGCTGTCTTCCTCGTATACGTGGTCAGAAAGTTCAGGTTCTCCATAAGAGCGGTATTTATGCCACGATAGATTGATCCGCATGTCTGGTTCATGTACGTTCCAATTGATAATCTCATCGGAAAGCATTGGCTTCACATCCTCTTCCCGAACAGTTGCCTGAAGATCCCACGCATATAGTTTCTTTCTAGTCTGTCTGATCGATATATATTGAGCATCCATATCATTCACAGCCTCTTGGAAATATTTGACGAATTGAAGCCACCACTGCTTCTCATAAGCCATGTCGCACAGCTTCATGAGTCGTTCACGTGGAAGATCGTCGTAGAAGGAGTTGAAAAGAAGCTTGTATTTTCGTATTTCAACCTTTGTAGCTGGCTCTAATTTACGCTTGAAGCTATCATAGTAGTCTTCTAGCAAGACCAAAGCTTGTGTGGCAATATCATTGGGTGAGGCGGTTTCATGATGATTGTCATCCATATTGATGTATAGAGGATTACGAAAGAACCCATTTGCTATCTTATGAATTTTGATATAATCGACCAAAGCCTTAGAAGCAGCTTCGATGCTCTGATACTCGGGCTTTAAGTACTGAATGAGGAGTGATCGATTAATTTTGAACTGATCCATTTTGTCCTGCAATATGGAAGTCTTGGCTGCACTGAGTGCTCTCTCGACGGGATGACAGCTGGCCTTGAATGGATTGATATTTTGGCCAGAGATAGCAACATTGCTAGAGAGTTCGAAACTATACGTTGGTTCTAGCTCGTTTCTGGTGTAAGTAACGTCCATTGCTGACTTGAAGTCCTCCAATCGTTCGAAGGCTTGGGCGTAGGTTCGAAGACTTGTGTACATCTCCTCAATCGTCTCAACTTCTGAGTCACCCTGAATTATACCAGTAAGCTCCAACTCATCGACATGATTGGGCAAGATTGGTATGAACTTATCCGCAAGTTCCTCATCGAAAGCGCCCCACGGAATCTCGTGAATCTCTGCGGGCCGGATGATGAATTTCTGGACGTTCCGGAGACGCTTAAGTGGTGACAGAGTGATCGCGAGCTCATGTCCATCTCCATAGTTGTCGCTCTGATTCCAGCTCATTTCGATGCCTCGTGGGATAATCAAGACTTCTAGTGATTGAATGTTGCCCATATAGATGCTGTGACACAGACGCAGAAGTTTCTCCATCGCTCCTGGCTGAAACGCAATAGCGCTAATCAAAATCTTCCAGTGTCGAACGTATCTTGCAGCTGGAATGATGTTTTTGTCTTTCTCCACTCCTCCGTCTTCGCGAGTACGATCAAGGTGCTGTGGCCTAGCCAAAGCGCACAATTGCCTGGAGTAACTGTGCCAGAAACACGAATCATACGGAATGCATTCAATCAAAAATTTGTTGCTTCCATAGAGAATATCCACAGCCTCGTTGTAGATCTGCCTATTAACTCCCAGGATCGCGGGGAACAACCCAAAGCTAGCCTGATTGCTCTCGATGACAAAACTCTCTCCAAGAAGTGGATTCAGAAGCAGAAGCTTCCAGATCAGCCTGCGACAGTCTAGGTTGAGTGAGTTGAGAAGTGGACATCCTTCAACGGGTATCTCTGGATTGCCTACTGGCGGTCGCAGATGTGCCTGGAGTAGTTCTTTAATCTTGGCGAGCTGGTCGGTTGAGAGGAATTTTGTCATCTCATAGGTTAAAGCTGCAGGAATTCCATGGTATGATGAAACTGATAGAGCTTGATCATTGGCTTCGAGTGCAGTATCGTCTTCTGTATTTGTAGTATCGAGATTTGCGAAGATATCTTGTCCTGTTGGGTTGGTGATGGGAAGTTCGCTGGGTGCTTCTTGATAAGGGGTCATGGTGCCGTCAGGCTGCACCTTGTCCTCATTCATTCCGGTATTCATTATAGTACCTATATCACTCAATCAATTAGTGGATGCTGGATATAAGGTACCACCATGGTTAGATGGTTGGGTGAGCGTAAGTATCTCTCAAACGCCAAGATATATAGGCGTTTGAGAACAACTTTCAACCTCTCAAAAAGTAAGGTCAAATTTAACGTTGCCCCATGAGTGACTACTTACGGAGCTAATAATGGTTGAAATATAAGAGTGTATGCTCGAATTTGTGAGTGGGTTCAAACTTGAGAGTGGACTAACACGAAGTTGATGGAATATGTCTTGCAGTCCAAATCAAAGGTCGTACTAGTGAGTGTAATAACAAAAGTACTACCAGTTATGAAGATTGACAGTTGAAGAAATTAGTTGTCAAGTTGTAGGAGCCAGAGTGCTTATAAACACTAGTGGTGTTCATGGTGAAGCACTAGTGCTTCGCTTAAGCTTCCTAGCGCAAAATTAATACAGTAAGTCTTATTATTAGCTACCGTACTGTCTCCTTCATCTTGATTTGTTGATGTGAAATATTGATCAGGCGGTTAGTGAATTGCATAAATTCCATTGGAATGTTGATAATATATAGCAATTTCAACCATCAATGATTTAAATGAAACTCTCTGAAGCTCCACAGACACTATGAGTCATCCGTGTTCATACTTACATGTTCATTGCTAGATCTATTACGACTGCAGGATTCACCATGATCTTTTCTGATGTAGAATTTCTGCACGAAATGGTTTCCAAGTTTGAACAGCATAGTGTTGAATTTGCATCCAGAACACCTTTTGTAGGTGAATGAATCGAGATCGATTCATATAGGCACACTATAGTAAAGTCAGGGCTATTTATTCACTCACATATAATGTTGTATGGAGATGGGTAGCCACATCAGGATTGCTTGGAAAATATGGAAAATAGTTTGGTGAAATGTTGTGTATCGTAAAATTTTCAAGTGAAGAATGTTATGTATCTTTCTTACCCTTAGAACCGAATAATCTCCGAACCAGCTTTGTTTTGAATATACAAGATAGAAGTTTGCTAATTGTGCACTATATGAGAGTGAAAGATAGTTTCTTTCACAAGACTTCGGGACCTTGTTATTCTTTCATGGTCTTTGGATCTATCAATTGACTGCATGACAAGACCTGAATTCAGAACCATGTTCCCCAATCCTGTTGTCTGATTAGGACATCTATTGATATCCTCCTTAACATCATAAAGACCTATCCCTATCTTGGCCACCAGCATCTAGTCTGCGTAGAAAACCCAGTGGGTGGGTAATACACCTCATTGGGTACCCAATGGGTGGGTAGGATTTCTAAAAATCCATCCCATTACCCATGGGTA
>PQXJ01000751.1:0-11129 GCA_004786225.1 Botryotinia narcissicola | reverse complement strand
TTATTCTAATAAACAATATTCTTTAGTTTCTTATTATAGAATCTTATCTTTATAATAAAATACCTTTGATTCTTCTAATTTTTCTATTAATCCAGAATCTTTACAATATCTGGAAAGCGAAAAGCATAAGAAAAGTTATTATAAAATCCTAATATAATTAAAGCATATAAAAGAAATAAGGTTTTAGAAAATAATCCTATTTGTAGATAAATTGAAAAGGCTAAGGTAAGAAATCAAAATATTGTTATCTATACAAAAAAGAAATTGAAGATAACACAAGAATTTATCGATACTTCTAAAGATATTCAGCACTAAATGTTGATTGCTTGTAATATTGAAATTTGATATAAATAGTATGTATATATCTTTATTCAATTAATTTTTCTATTAATCCAATTATTAGAGTAATAAAAGGCAATGATTAGAAAAGTGTTATTATATCTTTAGATTGGGGAGATTATAATAAGTAATTTGCTGTTATAGATGATAATAATAGTGTATAGAAGGATATTGAATATGAAAAAGAGTATAATGGGATATATAAAATCTTGTGAAAAGATAATAAAGATTTCAATTAAGAATATAATTAAAAAGAAAAGAATAATAAAGAGTTTGAAGAAAGAGAAGCACTTTTGACTTACAATACCCAAAATCCTTTAGAGATAAGTTATATTATACAATTAATAAAAAGATTAATAGAAACTAATCTTTATTAGAAATATAAGTATTTGCTACTTCAACACTGGCAAAAAACTTAAAGAAGTGCTAGAAAGATGCTATTCAAAAAATCCAGGAAATTGAAGGATATTGTAAAGGCCTTTTTGTTACAGGAGCTGCCTCTAGGGTCACATAGAAGTATCTAGAGTTCTCTCGAGATGGTTTAAACTAGACTTCAAGTAGGAATTCAATAGATTGTAATTAATTGCAATTCTTGTAATTATAATAATAAAACTAATAATTGTTTTTGAACACGAAGCTTTATATTATAATAAAACCTATTTTTTATATAAATCTTTATATTAAAATCAATCGATAAGTTAATTGGTAAGTTGATTAATAAATCGATTGACTTTTAATTATATAATATTTGTTCTATAATTCCTATTATCCTAATTTATCCTTTTGTCCTAAGACTAATTCCTTAGGATATTATTAATTCTAATAAAGTCTTTTTGTTTATTGTATTCTATTTTTTCTAGAACCTATTATTCTAGAAACTATATTCTAGGTTTCTTGGTTATTCTATAACTAATACTATATATATACCTAAGGCTTCCCTTAGGTATCTAGTGTCCCCTAATATACTACAGCTGAATCACTAAGGCCTATAATACTATTATAGCCTATAAGTCAGTGATTCTACAGCCTATTACTAATCCGTTGTAACACTATCCCCTTCTTAGCCTAGCGCTTGTCCCAAGCGTTTATATTAGTTTGTCTTCCCTTTTGTTTACTTAAATGATTATAGTGTTTTCTTCTTTAGTATATCTTCTACACAAATAGTTTCTATTCACAATATTCTTAACTTGGTTTACCGCATTAAGCATTCTGGTATTGAAAGAGATTCTTGCGATTTGTGTATCAAATCCAATCGTTGTTATATTGTTGACAACAGTTTATTATAATATTGTGCCGAGTATATTTGTTATAAAAAAGGTTATTACCATTCTAAGTCAGAGATGCTTATAAACTATAAATCCCTGGAGTGATAGCAGGAGTTATTGTATTTGAAGGAAGAAAAGGTTTTTGCTTAGTCGCAGGAGATCAATGCCCGAATTCTTCGATTGTGTAAGCAATAAGAATTTCTTTGCAAGCGTGAAAAGGAGATGATTCATCGAGATCTTTGTATGCTAGAAAAGCTTGATTTAGCTGAGGAGAATAAAAGATTGGAAAAGGAAAAATTGGAAAAGGAGTGTGCAGAAAAAGAAATAGCAATTATTATTATTATATCTACTTTTAGTGATTCTTCTTTTGGTTTCTTTAATCCCTTGTTGCATTTATTGTTTGATGCGAAGCTTGAGGCTTTGTTGGCAGATGTGGGTACTTTAGGTGGAATATTCGTAGTTTTTCAGAGCAGTTGAGATCTTCCTTGAGTTCCTATATATTTTCTGAATATAGATAATCTAATTATTTGATCAAATATTTAACCTTGTTTCTGATGTATTTGCAGTCTAATATTGTTTCGACATTGTATATAACGTTTGGGTTGACTGGTTCAATTTCTGTAAATGGTGCATTTGGCGCTCCTGGTGGTGCTGGTTCGAGCAAGGATATATGGAATACTAGATGGATATTTATTGTGTCTAGTAATTTCAATCGATAATTAACCGTTCCTATTATCTTATCAATCTTGAATGATCCTAGTTTCCTATAATCGAGTTTATTGCTTGGTCTTTTGGTTTCAATATTTCGTTGTAGCAAATAAACTTTATCCCTCTCTTTAAGCATAAATTCCATACTATATTTTGTATTATAATACACTATTATTCTAAAAGATATGAATCTTAGATCAAGAGCCAATTGCTCTTGGAGATCTTTCAGCTGTTCGACTTGTACTATCATTGATTCGATATTAACTTCTTATAGTATCGGAATTTTATATACTTGTGGATTAAACCCAAAATTAGCCTGTGCTGGTATAATTTTTGTGATTTCCGTTTCCAATGTATTATATACAAATTGTGCCATGAGTAATAGCTCTACCCAATTGTCTTATCGATAATTTACATAGCATCTAAGATATACTTCCATTATCTAATTAATCCTCTCTATTTGATTATCTATCTGTGGGTGGAAAGATATTGATAACTTTCTTTTAATACCTATAAGTGCTAATAAGATAATCTAGAATTTCGAGATAAAGAGCTTATCTTGATTTGAGATTATCTTATTTGATACTCTATATATATTTATTATACCCTTTAGGAATATATATACTAATTACTTAATATCCCATATTTTCTTAAATAATATTATATAAGCAAATTTCGTTAGTCTATTTACTATATTAAATATCGCATTATACTCAATTCCTGTAATAGGATTTTTTAAAAGTAGTAGTTTGATTACAAAGTTTTATATGATAGACTTTTATAATTAAGAAGATATATCTGGGGTCTGGAACTGATTATACGGAGTATATCATGATGACTTGTTCTGTATACAGATATTACAATTTCTAATAACTTCTTTAATTATCGTTCTTATTTGTAAGAAGTAACTGATTTCTTATATTCTTACAAATGTTTTTGCAATCCCTTGATGTCTATATGCTGGCAATCTATATTATTTCATTACAAATTCCTTAGTTATTTGACTCGGAATATATACTTTTCTATAAAAATATATGGTTTTGTTTTCTATTGTAAATCCTGATTTTATTATTTTGTATATACATATAACTATAGTATTCTTATCATAATATAATTGGATTTGGATTCTGAGATAATTGTCTTCCAATATATACATAGCTACAAGTTGTGATGTATTGTAAACCAATGATTCACCTTTTTTCTTAAATATAGTATATAATTCATACAACTTATTCTCTTGATATTCTGGTTTTTGATTGAGAGTATCAGCCCTAGCATTTTCTGACCCTTTGATATATAAAATCTTAAAATTGTAATTAATTATGATTTCTAATTATTTAATCTATTATCTATTTAATTGTTTTGTTATAATAAAGTAAACCAAATTCTTGTAATCTGTATACACTTGTACTATATACTTCGATCCCTTTAAGTACACTCGCCATTCTCTAAATACATCTACTATCACTAATAATTCTTTATTGTATATCTCATAGTTCAATTCAGCTAGTGATAGCTTTTGTGAATAGAATGCGATTGATTAGTATTTCTTATTTTGGCCCGGCTAGCTCAGAACTGCTCCTATAGCAAAATCAGAGGAATCGGTTTCTACTATAATTGATTTCTCTAGATCAAATATCAATAGTATTAGCTTCTTTGTTATTGCTTATTTAAATATATCGAATACTTCCTACACTTTAATGGTCTATTCAAAACTTTCTTGATTTTTCTTGATTAAATTGGTTAAGAATATTGCAATCCCTGAATAATCTTTAATAAATCTTTGATAAAAGTTGACAAATTCTAGAAAGGATTGTAACTCCTTAATCATATTTGGCTGCTTTTATTCAAACACTGTCTTAATCTTATCTTTGCTCATTTTGAGCCCTTGGCTTGATATAATGAATCCTAAGAATTCAATTTCCTTGATATGGAATTCGCATTTGCTTGATTTATATAGCAAATCTGCTTTAGCTAAGTTTTCAAGGATATTACTAACATTCTTGATATGTTGGCTCTTGTTATTTAAATATATTAGGATATTGTTTAAGTAGTATATACAACAAATATCTAAGTATAATGACAATATATTATTCATAAATTTCATGAAAGTAGCTGGTGCGTTAATTAATCCGAACAATATAACTTAGTATTTGTATAGCCCATATCTTATTTTGAAAGCAGTTTTCTATTCCTTGCCTTCCTTCATTCTGATCAAATGATATTTGTTACGCAGATCTATCTTAATGAATATGGTAGCTCCGTCTAATCAATCTCTTAATTCCATAGCTAATAGAAGTGAATATCGATCCTTTTTAGTAAATATATTAAACTTTCTATAGTCCACAACTAATCTCTTAGTACCATCCTTCTTAAATATCCACATAATTGGACTTGCCATTTGGAATATGGATTCCCTGATTTATCCTTTGGCCAAATTGTTATCAATATATTCTCTAAGCATCTTTAATTTATCAATTGATATTAAATAAATTGGGGTATATATAAATATCTTGCCTTCCTCTAATATTATCTTATGATCCTATAGCTTATATTCTGACAAAGCCTTATAGATCCCTGGTTCCTTGAACATATGTTTGTATTTCTTGTACTATTCTGGTATTATAGATTCTTCTGCCTTGATTGCGATTTCCTGTTGTGTTATTGGCTTCTGCATTTGTAGAGAAGATGTATTAGCCTTTGCTCTTAATAGAGAACCCTAGACTGGGTATCCTATATCACCGGGATTGTTTACATTTAACTCCCCTTAGCGCATATTCCATCTCGTAAACGTTTTGAACATATCCTTATGATTGTTTTTGTATTGATTGAATATCACTATCTCTTATAACCAATCTATCTTAGAATTGTATACCTTCAATCATAGTATCCCTAAGATAATCTATTGTTAGCCTAATGGTATAATGTTAAGCTATATAACCTCTGAATATTGGATTATATTTATTTATATTAGTTGTGTTTCCTGTGAAATATTCCTATTAAATCCTACTAGTTGTTTGTCAACTAACTGTAATTAGTAGGGTTTTTGTTTCTTCTAAAATGGAACTCCTAAGTACTTTGTAGTTTTTAATATAATAAAGTTTTCTATAGTTTTTGAATCTATTATGGCTTACTGTATTTGTTCGTTTATTTTGATTTCGCAATATATTTGTTCTGTTTGTCCTATAACATTCAATTACTAGATAACTTATTTTTTATTTATTTCATTAGATTATTGATTTCTTGTCTTTCTTTTCTTAGAAAATTATCCGGTTGCTTTTTTATCTAATTAATGAATTCTGTAGAATTCATTATAGCAAGTAGTCCAGTTTATTATTGTGTAATCTACTGGTATCTCTTTCTTAATATATTCTTTTATTACTAATAGTGATGGGGTTTAATAATACTCTTATTCCCACAAGTTTACTATATTTATACCCTCTTGGTTTTGTGATAGCTTATCTAATAATTTCTGGAACTCCTTAATAATGAAAATCTCAATTCCTTTAGTTTTAATTGAATATTCCTGGAATACAAAGGTAGCATTAAATTGACCCTTGTCGAACTTAGATTTGAAGTTGCTTTTTCTTCCTTCTGTCTTTTTACTTCGGTAATCTATTACCTAATACCCCGCTTTTCTGTATTCAAAGTATAAATTGTTTTTCCATCTTTATTTCTTTTTTGGATTATTATTCCTTTTCTTATAGTGTGTAGTATCTAGTTCCATAGAGTCCCTATAACTTTGTGTACTATAACGTGATTTATTCTTATTCTTATAGTAACACCTTTGTTTATAATTTGTTTGAGATTTATATAATTATTAGGTTTGTTTATATTTGTATAAACAATTATTAATATTAATAAAACTTTTGATTAGTTTGTTTAAGTTATTGTTCTCCTTTTTCCTATCAAGTTTCAAATATACTTTTGGTTTGAGTTCTTTATAGTAATAATTTATAATAACAATCTTATCCTATTTAATTATTCCCATATATCTTCGGAATTCTATAGTATACTTTAATACTAATTCTATTTGTTTGAGATTAAAGATCTTTTCTTCCATTACCTTTAACTTATTAGAATTTCCAAAGATTCTATGGATTTCTATTTTGAATTCTTTGAAACTATTAAAAATAGTTCTTATAGATTATATGCATTCCCTATTATTATACTTGAAGTAATTGTATAAATATAACTGAATTTATTTGTTTATTTTGTCTTTAAGATATAATATAATTCAAATATTTTTAGATTCTTTTTCGATAAACTTATTTTAATTGAATCTAAAATAGATTTCAAATTATAATAGGAAGATGTTGAGTTTCTATCGATTTTCTTGGTATTTGTTTAGTAAAGCAATCTTAAGTATTTCATTAATAATAATCTCCTTAGAAATATTAGTTATTTCGATATTATTGAAATTACTTGCTGAGGCCTATTGGCTTCTAAAAGAACTATTAGTTGTCATACTGACGATTGGTATTAAATCAGTACTTGAAATAGAAAGGGTGCTCAAAGTATTACAGGAGCTACCTTTAGGGTCATATGGAAGTATTTAGAATTCTCTCGAAGTGATTTAGACTAAACTTCAAATAGGAATTCAATAGATTATAACTAATTGCAATTCTCATAACTATAATAATAAAACTAATGATTATTCTTAAACACAAAGCTCTACATTATAATAAAACCCATTCCCTATATAAACCTTTATACTAAAATCGATTGATAAATCAATCAATAAGTCAATTAATAAATCGATCAGCTTTTGATTATATAATACTTGTTCTGTGATTCCTATTGTCCTAGTTTATCCTTTTGTCCTAAAGCTAATCCCCTAGAATATTACTAATCCTAGTGAAGCCTTCTTGTTTACTATATTCTGTTTTTCCTAGAACCTATTATTCTGGGAACTATATTTTAGATTTCTTGATTATCCTATGACTAATATTATATATATGCCTAAGGCTTCCCTTGGGTGCCTAGTGTCCCCTGGTATACTGCAGCTGAATCACTGAGGCCTATAATACTATTATAGCCTATAAGTCAGTGATTCTACAGCCTGTTACTAATCCGTTGTAACACTTTTCTACTTTTAGTTGATGAGAAATCCAAAAAGGATTAAGGTAAGAATTATTCCTTGTATTACTCTTTATATAAATTGATTAATTTAGTTAGACGCTTTTCTCTTTATTATTAGTTGCAGAAGAAACAAGGCAAGTTGATAAAGAATATATACAAATTTCAGTTATAAGTTTACATTCCCATTTTTGAACCCTGTTTTAAAAATCTAATTAGTTTAGTTTATCTAATAAACTTTGTGATTTAAGAAAGGAACACAAGAAAGCTGTAGAGTATAATATACCATTTCCATTAATCTTTCAATTAATCCATTAATCCTTATTAGAAAAACTTTAATATGAAAGTCACCTGCAACTTTCTTTACAAATCCTGAAAAAGCATTTTAGAGAACACATATAGTTTATCTCATAAATAATTCTAAAATGAATAATTGGATTAATCTTCCTAATCCTACATCTTGATAGCCAGAGTTTATTAAAGAGATAGATAATATAGGATTTTTTATTCTAGAGGATAATCGAAAGTAATATATTGATACAAGGAGATTAGTTTATAATAAAAAGATCAATCAGAAATTATGGGATCTTTAACAATTGATTCTACCTACAAATGCAAATCTGTAGGTGTTATCTGATACTCAAGTTAATAAAAAGCTTATTGAAAGTTTCTATAATTAAAACTGGTTTTTTAGTATAGAATAATCAAATTGAAATTCTATTATATACTTTCTATTAAGTTTTCTATTAATTTTCTACTTAATACTTTTGTTCCTTATAAGAATAGATTTTATTTTCAAAAATTTATTAAATATTGAAATTTATTTGGATAACTTTATTATATCTTCTAGTCAACTTTCAAATACTTCTGATTTTAAGCTATTTGATTCTTTTTGTTTTTTACCTCCTTATGAATTATCTTTTGAATTATATGGAAAAGGTGGAAGGTTTTTTAAATGGATATAAGAAGTTCATATTGATTTTATTGAATAATGGAAAACTATTTAATAGTTTAATAACCAGACCAATAACTTAACTAATTTAATAAAGAAAATTCACTAGAATTCAACTACTTATAAATCGATATATTAGACTAAGTACAATCAAGCTGCAAATAAGGGAATTGGAGAGCCAGTTTTGATATGTCGTCAATGTAATGGAGAACTGAATCACCCTGGGATTAAGAATACTGGTACTAATGTATTATCTAAATATCTTCAAAGTAATGTATGTCGAAAAGCAGTTCTTCGAAATGGACATCAAAGAGGGATAGATGAATATCCTGTTGTAAGAATAGGTAGTAAATAATTAATAGAAATATTAATAGAAAGCTAATTCTTTTTCAAATAGGTTTATTAAAACAATTTATAGAAGAAGTATTTTATAATCAATTTCTATAAATAATTATTTTTTTATGAGTATTTTTTCAAACTATTGAAAATAAAGAATGATAATAGCTTACTCAAATATAAAATCCTAAATTCTTTTTTCTCTTTATATATATACTTCAAAAACGATTAATAATCCAAATCAAAAATCTTGAAAAGAATATATTATTTTCGAGAATAATGAAAGGAAATAAGATTGCTTTATCTTTAAATGCTTGGTCTAATACAAATAGATTATCTTTTCTTGGAATCTTGATTTATTATATCTCCAAAGATTGGGAATTAATTGAAGAGCTCATTGGATTCGAAAGTTTAATAGATATTCATTCAGGACAAGCTTTAGCTAAAGTTGTGAAAGATATTACCGACAAATTCAATATTACTAATCAGATTATTTCGATTACTACTGATAATACATCTAACAATACTAAGATAATGGAAGAGATCAATCAATAATTTGAGGAGGCATTTAATAGAGATCGATTTCTGAATAAATACATTCAGTATATACCTTGTTTAGCACATATTATCCAACTTGCTTTAAAAGTACTTCTTGGATTAATTCATTTGACTCCAAATAACAAAACAGTTATTCAAAATTGGAATAATAATGTAAAAACAAGCGATTTAGAAAGAATTCGTTTATTTGAAAATAATACTACTCCTTTTATTCTCGTTAAAATAAATGATTCGATTTATCTATTAATCTTTCTATTAATCCTTATCTAGATTCGAAAACTAACTATACTCTCGAATTCTAGTATACAACGACAATTGAGGTTTCTAAATATCCAACAAGAACTTATCAGAAATAACCAGACAAAGCTGAAAAAGCCAATTAATCTTTTAATGAATATTTCAACTCGATAGGATTCGACTTGTCATATATTGATACGTGCAGCATGTCTTCAAAATGCAATTGATAAATACTACCAGGATTATTTTGATACAAGAATATTTTCTTTATCAAAAGCAGAATGGAAGTAAATTGGATATCTTATTGATTTTGTTTGTCCATTCAATTTCTATACTACACATGTGGGCAGAACAAAAGAAATCACTTTGCTATATGCATTAGGTATTTACAATAATTTATATGAGTATCTGGCTGAAAGTTGTTGTTATTTAATTAAA
Organism: Botryotinia narcissicola; assembly: GCA_004786225.1. Taxonomy (NCBI): domain Eukaryota; kingdom Fungi; phylum Ascomycota; class Leotiomycetes; order Helotiales; family Sclerotiniaceae; genus Botryotinia; species Botryotinia narcissicola. Next base: position 1,217 of record PQXJ01000751.1, on the reverse strand, counting down.
AAAAAGACGAAATATCTATGGGTTGAAAAACTAATAGAGGCTATTAATAAAGCAGAGAAAAAATTGGATAAATATTACAATAATATATATAATAATCTTGGTAGTATTTATATAATAGAAGCTCTGCTATATCCAGCTTTGAAGGCAACTGCTTTCAATCTAAATTCTTATTAGTTGAATTATCAAAATCGGGATTAACAAATTGAATTCAAAGCACAATTTCGTCGACTTTAGGAAACCAAATATCAATAATATTCGCCATTTAGAATTACTGAACTTCAAGTTTTGCAAGATTCAAATAAGAACAATCTAGCAATTGTTTTGAAACAATCTTGTCAGAATATTTCTGGATAATACAGATTTTAACAAATTGCTGTAGATAAAATAGATTCTTGGTTACATTCTTGTAAATCTTTTTATTAATCTTTTTATTAATCATATTTCTAATATTCTATTAGTTTCTTTTGATATAGCTATTCTCTTTTATTGGAAAGCAAAAGAATATAATTATCCAGGTTTAGCTAAAATAACTAGGGATTTCCTCTGTATTCCAATAGCAGAAATTAATATAAAACGAATATTCAGTTATACTCAGGATTTATATTTATATCAATATGGACAATTTACTTTAGAAACTATTTGTAATAATATTTTCCTTTTTTATTATTAATAGAAATCACAAAAGGAAACTCCAAATAGAAATAGAGATTATTATATATCCCAAGATATTATACAAATTACTAAAGAATCTATAGCTTTAACTAAAAAGGAAATCAAAGTCGAAATTGCGAATTTATAAGACGAGATTGATCTTAAGATTAAACAACTTAATAATTGGAATCAAAAGAATTATATTAATAATAAAGAATCAGATACAAATACTATATATATAGTACAAAAGGAATTTCGAAAATATTGTCAATTATAAAGAAATATATTATTAATTAGGATATCATAGCATCTTTCTCAAACTGATTATGAAGTCGAGTAAGATATATCAAATCAAATAAATAAAAGATTAGAAAACGAAAACCCAATAATTTATAATGATTTACAGATCACTGTAGAAGATCAAGCTATACAATTTGATTTACTAAGCTATAATTTGAAAAAACAATAAATTGAAGATAATAAGATTATAATTGATAGATCCAATAGAGAAAGGAGTTAAACATAATTTTATAATATATTTAATAGATATAAATAGTTTCCTAAAT
>PQXJ01000750.1:0-11178 GCA_004786225.1 Botryotinia narcissicola | reverse complement strand
CAAAAAGAGAGTAAATCTAATAGAAAAACATTTTCTATTCAATGTTATAGTAAATACAGAAAAATAGATTATAATATAAGAATCTATCAAAATGATATAATTAGATTTTAGATTATTAGAATCTTTATAGTTTTAATTAATTTATTTGATTATTATTAAATAATATAGTTTTGAAAATGTAAATTAAAGTCAAAGTGATCTATTCATTAATATAACTCATTTATTAATAAACCACGTTATAGAATAGGATGGATATGATTGTATAGATACACAAACAATAGTTTTTATATAGTAAGAAAAGCGAACAAGAATTATTCTCTTAATTTCATGGAAGTGTAATTCCATTCATAAACGCTAATACTACCAAAGAACCGAAGCCAGGCTCGTTTCGCCCTGAAAACCCCCAAAATTGTACAAATTAAAATACTATTTGCTTGATTAAAAAATCCTTAACCGAAGAGAGCATCACCCAATCTGATTCTTACAGACTTGGTTTGTGTGTAATTGCTCAAAGCTGCTTCACCTAACTCGCGTCCAATACCAGATTCCTTGTATCCACCGAATGGTACTTGGTGGTGTAGCATGTTGTAGCAGTTGACCCAAACTGTACCTGCCTTGAGAGCATTGGATACACGGAGAGCAGTATTGAGATTTTGAGTGTGGACGGCAGAGGCTAAACCGTAGTTGGAGCCGTTACCGATCTTGATAATTTCCTCCTCAGTAGAGAACTTGGCGATAGAGCAAACAGGTCCGAAGATCTCCTCTTGCATGATCTTCATTTCTTCAGTAACATCAGAGAAAATTGTGGGTTGAATGAAGTATCCCTTATCACCATGTCTCTCACCACCAGTAACAATCGTGGCACCAGACTTCTTACCCTCATCAATGTAGCCCATAATACGGTCATATTGAAGTTGGGAAACTTGTGGACCTTGGAATGTTTCGTGGTGGAATGGGTCTCCAACCTTGTTGGCAATGGCACGGGCCTTGAATCTCTCAACGAATTTGTCGTTGATTCCATCTTGAACGTAAACTCTTGATCCAGCACAGCAACATTGTCCGTGGTTGAAGAATATACCAAAGTTGACCCAAGAGATAGCGTTTTCGATATCAGCATCGTTGAAGACAATGTTTGGTGATTTACCTCCGAGTTCAAGTGTCACCTTCTTCAAGTTGGATCCAGCAGCAGCCTTCATAATTTGACGACCGACAACGGTAGAACCAGTGAAAGCAACCTTGTCAACATCCATGTGAGATGCGATGGCAGCACCTGCAATCTTTCCGAAACCCGAAATGATGTTGACAACTCCTGGAGGGAAACCGGCTTCCTTGATGAGGTTTGCGGCAACGAGTGCGGAGAGAGGAGTTTGTTCGGCGGTCTTGAGAACAACGGTGTTACCAGTTGCGATAGCGGGACCAATCTTCCATGACCACATAAGCAATGGGAAGTTCCATGGAATAATTTTACCACATACACCAATCTAGAGAAATATTAGCCATTGAACTTTATCTAGCTGCAGATTAAGAGATGACATACCGGTTTTTGCTTTGTGTATGTGAAGTATTCTGGGTCGGTGTCGATAACCTTTCCTTCAATTTTATCTGCCCATCCACCATAGTATCTCAAACATCCAGCGACGGCGGCAACGTCTCCTTTTGCCATTGAGATTGCCTTTCCGTTGTCTAATGATTCGACTGCTGCCAAGAGATCGGCATTCTTCTCAATCAAGTCTGCCAATTTGACAAGTAATTTGCCACGACCTTCAGGTGTAACTTTTCTCCATTCTTCTTCATATGCTTTTCGTGCAGCTGCAACAGCGATGTCGACATCTTTTTCGGTGGCTTCGTGTACGGAAGTGATGACTTCTTCAGTGGCAGGGTTGATGACTTCAAAAGTCTTTCCATCAACTCCTTTAACCCATTCGTTGTTGATGAACCTGTTGTGAGAAGATACTGTTAGCTACTGTTTGATATCTTGTTCCGGGGGCGGGGTGCGGGGTAAATAATGACGGGTCTTTGGATAGCCACATACAATCCTGTGGGTTGAGTATATTCGCCAGTAAGTGGCGTTTTGAGTTGAACTGAAGTCATGATGGTATATGATTGCAATGCGCGATGAAAGTAATTATTTTTGTATATATTTGTTGTGGTGTGGTGAAATCGATTTGTTTGAACTGTAGAGGGTTGAAGAGGAATGAAATAAAGAGACGGGAAACAGATGAGGTGAGGGGTCGGGTAATGGGTTTAAGTAGTAGTAAGTGAATGGACAATTGCCTCCTTTCAAGAGAATTATTAATTACAGAATGTAGATCTAAGCTAACAATATCTAAACCCGAAAGCAACCGGGAAGGAGGCGGAAGTACGGAGCTATGGAAATAGCAGACTTGTATGTCCAGGTAACCTAGTAGACTGGTAGTAGTAGCTCCTGGGCGTCATATCCCATGGAGGTTAAGAGAAATTGATTTGCCATTGCTTTCTCTGAAGGAAGATACTGACAGTGTGAGTGGAACTTATCTGTAACATGCAGCTCCCAAACCATTACATGTATTCCCACATTTCACCCTATTACATCCTCTGCATTTCTAGAATCAAAGGCAAAAAGGGAATGAATATGGATGATTCTAGGCCTAATTCCACTCCAAGAGCTCCCCAAGTTATTGAGAGTCTGAGAGAACCAACTTCGCATCTAAATTTACTGCATCTCTTGTTGCTAGACCTTCGAAGTACGAGGCGTTTACCTAGCTACCCACACACCTAATACCCAGTGCGTGCTTGCCTCATGCTCCACAGTTTCGGTGGCTTTTGAGGGGTAGGGGTAGTTCTTAAGCCGTGATTTGGAAACATCTTTCCATATCATCCAATCATTCCACTTATCCTAATATCACTAATTCATTAATACACTGCACTACGAGTAAAAGGTTCCGTACGCCCTTAAAGCATCAAGTTGATGATTAGTATTTAGTATCACGCAGGAGCCCAGGAAGCAGCAGGCAGCTGGTTCGAGTTTGATACTGGTATTGGATGTGCAGAGGGGCTCGAGGGGGTAGCGCGCTCGGGTAGGTGGGGGCCTGGTAATGATCCACTAACATTTCACCCTTTATATTTAGGAAGTGAGGAAGTCAAATGTTACCCCTCATTTACGGAGATCTCTACTACTACTAGTGCCGGGATCTTAATGGAATGGGAAGGTAATAATATCCTTATGTTCTCTCTGAATTTGATCCACACCATTTACGTAGATACTCCTGTACAGTGTAGTCGAGTACCTACGAATATACATGCCTACCTAGTACCTATAGATTTAATCGATGAGTTAAATAAGGTTCTTAACCCGTACGACCCTGGTAAACATCATATTGCGTTTATCAAGTGCATCCCCAGCTTCTTTATCTCCTAACGCATGTCATGACAGCAGATGTCGTCAATGCTATACTGTACTATATACCTATAAATCCTTTTCTTCTTTGTATTTCTCTTCTTTGGTATGGCTCTGTATTTCCTCTATCCTTTCTCGGTCGATCGGGCTATCATAACCTCGGTCTCCGCATTTTCGTGGCATTGTTCCCGCGATCTCTTAACCTTCCTGTCAAGAGGTAGCTACGTATTTAGAAATTGAAGATTAATCACCGATAAAATGATCGAAAATTCGGTGATAAAATCTCACAACCACAATAAACACCGAACGAGTTAGTGATATTTATGAGCCATGGGTTTATTGTTTCATTCCATGATTGGAGAAAAAAAAAAAGTTGGAGAAGCAAAAGGAAATCAAAGCGTTTTCATTTCTCCAGATTTCGTTCCGTATTCCGTACCTGGGGTCATGGGGTGGCGGACGGAATTTCCGCGCACGCATTTGGCAATCGACCTTGATTTATTAGATCGGTTTAACGATGAAGTAAAGCCCTGCTTGTCCTCAACTGCCTCTCACTTGATGTCTGTTGTCAATTGGGAATTGAGAATTTACAATTCCCAATAACAACGTATTGTTTTGCTTCACCCGACGAATCCATTCTAATTTATACTGCCCTTTTCGCAAGAAAACTCTAAATACCAAGAGCGACGTGTCATTATACCTCATTCTCTGTACTTCTTCGTCAAAAATTCGGTTACTATTCGGATCGATCCCAACTTCATGCTCTGGTTCGGTCAAATTGTGGACATGATGAGTTGGACACTCATTCAATGGATATCACAAGAATTGTAACGGACGACCACCTACTGAACCCACGCCTTCTTCTCCTTGCTTGCTAATTGCGTCCAGCTGAACCTCCAGGAGTTCCGGCTTCATGTTTTGATCAAGACTCACCGTCCATTGATGGGTGCTACGTATTGACTCGTGATCATTTACGTATCAAGACTTGCCAGTTCCCTGTACAAGCGTCCGCAGTTTGACGATGTAATCATTCACCTACCTGGGTATACGGGATATCTTGAATGTTGCATCCGATAACACTCTATGTCCTTTGAGTAATCATCTGCATCCCACCACAACAAATTCTACGTGGGACTTGGTTAGCTATAATTAGTCATTCTACTCATTTGGAAGTTGTATAAAGAGGTTAGCCCCCAGACAGATGCAGTGGAGGTAAGACCAAACAAATTCTGGTGAAAGCTAGGTTTGGGCGAGTGCGTTTCAAGAAGGTTGGACTTGGGATTTCTCCGTGGAAGTCTCTACTTGGTTCAGCTACCCTTCAATATGGTGAGAGCCAATAGACCACCACATTTGCAAGAGCTCTCTATATCAACCATTTACTTGCAATCTAGACTGTTTGGATGGCGGGGTTCTTGGAAGATCACATACCTCGTACTCAAGAAAACATTCTCTATCCAAATACTTGCGAGGTTAAATGGAAAAGAAGAAGTGCTCAGTCTCAACTCTTCAGAGACCTCCAATGCCAAAAGAATAAGCGACATGGTAAGACTTCGAGGCAGGTAAGAAACTATCATCCCATGAAAGCATAGACGGATACAATGCCTTCCAGTAGATTTCACGATGTACCCATTGGTGAAAATTACTCGATATATTTAACCACAGTGCAGGTATGATCCATATCTGGAGATATCCACGCAGAGTGTATTGATGACAACAGAACAAATTGAGACCAATCAGTGCGCCAGGTATTGACCTAAAAAGCAGACAAGGAATTGTAAACTACATCGACCATAAAATCTCACTTCCTTCCCAAGACTATATGTAGAATGAGAAGGGAAATGACCATGTGAAAGGTGCAAATATTATGTCATCCTTAACTATCAACATCTTTTCCATTCATTACCACGCGCAGATTCCTCTCCCTGGCTATAGCAAGTGAAATTTTGATGAATATTCTATGTTCGTATTTGGTATGCCAATGTATGACTGCCCATCCTCATCTTGAGGAAAATTTCTTATACTCGAGTAGACAAATGATATTCGATTTGTAGTTGACCACTTTTATCACAAAATGATTTTTAATTAAAATTTACGTTCAAGAAAATCCCCAGTGATTGAGATCATGTTTACAATATTGAATAGAATATATACATAATAGATTGTATCAGTGAATATTTTTCATTCTTGGCTTCCTTCTGTGTATCTATCATTTAAACGGTTGAGATTTGTCTGATTGGGTTTTAGGTTTCAATTTTCAGGGCTAAAATATCACATGACTGATAAGTTAATGACGCTTGTTTTATCTATATACGGTATGAATGTAAAATTCTCTGTTGCGTCTACCTATACAAATAAGCTTGCATGATCCCAAACAAGAGGTATTTCTTCCAAATTTTCATGCGACTCCGACCATGGCAGATTCATCTATGAACTCATTGACAATGGCTTCAACTAATGATGGTAAGTTTATGGAGAAGATGACGACGGAGGTCGAAAGGCAACCTCCTACTTCAAGCAAACCCCATTTTTCACTCCCACTTCGTCATCCTAACAAGTAGTCTTCGCAGATGTTCCAATAAAGCTCGAGACTTCTCAAAACCTCCCATCCTCTCTTCAGTTGTCTGCATTAAAACGAAGAGTATCATTATCAGAGTTAGAATCACCAGAAAAGAGGCAGAGGATTGAATTCGAATCAGCGCAACCACAACTTTCCATCCCCGATTCCGCCAATGAAATTGTCGCCATACCACCCGCAGATGATGTAGATGATGGTCTGGGGGATCTCGATATCGACGCTATCATTGCCTCTGGTGTTGCTCATGTCTCTGCAGAGTACCAAGACGCGGGAACTATGGAAATGAATGATCATACCTCCCATCAAGACCAGTCGCATGAAGCCAACATAAGTACATTTTCTCCCCCCAAAACTCCTCATTCTCAAGTTCGACAACCGAACAGTCGCGCCGCCTACGAACGACTCCGTACCGATCATCAACTGTCTCTGCAGGTGATCAGTCTAATGTCATTGGAATGTTTGGTATGGTTGTCTTCAATGTGAAATTGTATGGATGGCTCTAATTCATCATCAGGCTGTGCAAATGTTAAACATTCTTTCCGAAGGAGGATACGATGAGATAGTCGTCATGGTAACGCAAAGAGATACCGCTCGTGGGCTGTCATTCCAAACATTGAACGATCTCTTCGATAAAACAAAAAGAATTTATGGAACTTCAACTTTTCTTTCTGCCGACGAACTCAATATCATAGATCCAGCTCAACGAGAGATTATCAGGCTTGCAAATCATGCGACTTTTGTGTCTAGCGTATTTGGCGGACAAGAGGTTGTATTTTATGAACTCAATGAACATTTCGTCAATACCTGGACTCGGGAAGGAGAGGCCATATCGAAAGCATCGGGACAATTGCTCATGAACTTGAAGACACAAATCATTGTTGCAGCATTATCAATGGAGGAGTCAGACAAACCTGTCGAAGACCTTATCGATGAGATATTCTCTCCAGAGTTCCGGAATCTTCTCTCCCAAAGACATCCCTATCCTCTCACAGATGATGAGCTGCAACTACTTGTTGATTTAGATATCAGAAGAGTATATTTGATCAACCAAGGAAATGATCCCGCCAAAATTAGTAAGATAATCCCCCGCATTACTTTTCCCATACTGACCAACATGCAGAGGAACTTAGCGATCTCTTCAACTGGGACTCATTTCTAAGATCCACTCATATTCATATGGATGCTTATAGGCCATTGGTGGAACCTTATATGTCTAAATATGGGCTCACGATCCCCACTTCGACCGGATACTCGCAGGGTTCAAACGGTGGTCCGTCGAATGGAAATGCTTTTGCATACGTTGGCACTAATGCAAATACTGAGCATACAACTCAAAACGTCCCCGAAGATACAGGCATATACCAACAATCGACTACTCCACAGAATGGTATGCTTGTACCAACTTCATTTACAATCCCTGACTAATTTACTTCAAAGGCTATCGTCAAGCTCAATATCAAACTACCTATCAACCACCCAATCAATCACCTAATACTTACTCAACTCAATATAATACTACTATTACATCTACAACTACGCCTCATCATTCTCAATCGGAATCAACCTCTGCTCTTTACGAAAAAGCTAGACAGGCTGCAGCTGCAAAGAATAATCCGGGACAGAAAGCTAGACCTGGACTGCCATCTCAACGTCGTCCATGGAGCACGGAAGAAGAAAATGCTTTGATGGCAGGTCTCGATTCGGTGAAAGGTCCACATTGGAGTCAAATACTTGCCCTTTACGGTGACAAAGGATCATTCAGCACTATTCTGCGCGATCGGAACCAAGTTCAACTGAAAGACAAAGCGCGAAACCTCAAACTATTTTTTCTCAAGAGTAATATTGAGGTTCCATACTATCTTCAATGTGTGACTGGTGAACTGAAGACCAGAGCACCAACTCAAGCGGCCAGGAAGGAAGCGGAAGAAAGGGCCAGACTCGCAGGGAATGAAGAAAGCGCAAGATTTCATGGTGTATTGGCACTGGCTGCAGGTATGCAGAATTCGAACCAAGAGAATGGAAACGGAAGTCCTTATCAACAAACTCCAGAGCCTATGGAAGATCACAAAAGTGGAAGTAACAGCCCCGAGATATTGCAAGTCGAGGAATCTGGACATGACGAATCACAACATGTCGAAAATCATCACCAAAATCTGGAAATGCAGGAAATGAATGTGGAGGATAGATTGAGACAGCAGTTGTTAGCTGCTACCAATATTTAAGGTGGTGATCCTTCTTGATGATTGACGGGACGATATCTGGCGCAATTTGGAGTAACGAATGCTTCTTACATCTGCAAATGGTGTATGGGGAGGACAGGGGTATGCAACGGAATCTGCCATTTTTGCGAATAATATGGCGTTAGTGTTTGAATGCCTATGAGTTATACTTGCATAATCATGGAACATGTGCAAATTTTGTCACTTTCGCGAACTTACCAAAAGCTGTACATATCACGGGTCTGTATAGCAAAATTAATCGGATGTTGTAAGAATCATGGCGAATGTCACTGTAAATATGTGGACTTCACATTCGTTATTTATACCCAAGTCAATTCAAGTGTGTTTGAGCTATTGAGTGGTCAAAAAATTTGATAATGCGTAGAATTCCTGAAGATGATATCAAAGTTGATCGATTAGATGGGGCGAAGAATTCTTTTGACCATGAATTTGTTGACTCATGAAACCTCTCTACCTATGCAATGCTCTCACTCAATACGATTACCGACTCATATGATTCCGAAGTTCATTGATCACAAAATTCAGGCTTTGCAATACTTTACTTCTTACTGTCCTATGGAGAGCCAAAATCCTTCCAGGCATGACTACTTCATAGTATCTAGTGTTTCTTTAACTTGCGCTTACCCAATGGCGATTGTTCCTTGGTGATAATCGCATGCAACAAACTTGAATTACATGTCCCGTGTATGTTAACTTTGATTAGATTGATTGCATACAGTCAATGCCCATGGAGTGTTGATAAGAATTATCCAAAATTCTCCTCCGGTTGACAAACCAGTCCATGGTTGACTTTGCAAAAGCAAGCGTACCTCTTTCAGTAACGCAAGGATCGCAGAACGAATGCATCCTACCCTGGCAACTGTTATAAGAACAGCTTCCCTCATGTGCTTCGGACATGTTGTTCGTTCCACAGACAGCGACCTCTCTTACATACCTTAATTCCCGAAATTCAGTCTCCAGGGCCATCGCAAGGGACTTTTCAAAGGCAGTGAGACATTTTCCATCGTTCTCATCATTAAGTATGTTATTTTCACCCCAGGCTAGTAGGGTCACTTTCCATACCTTAGGACATAAAATTTTGATGATGTAAATGTATATTCGCATACTCTGAACCAAATCTTCGCGGTAGTCAGTATATCTAATCGAACTATGTGATTTGACTCGTCCGATGAAATTCAATCTTTGAATTTCAGCTGAGTTATCAGGTCCGATGGTGAAAAGAAAACTGACAAATGGGTCACACCATGCCCATGCCGGAAGTTCTTTCAAATTGGATTGGGTTTTAATGCAGGAAATAGCCTTGTTGACGGATCGTACCCATCCCTTCGTGTTTCCTGGATCATAGCTTGGCTGACGGAGCAATGGATAATACTATATACCTCTCTCTGCAATCAAACCAGCTGGACTGTCACCACAGTTTAGATTTCCCGTCGCAAACTCCAAAGTGTTTTGTCCGTACAATAACTTTGATCCAATATATTGGAACGATTTACAGACCTTTAGATAGGAAGTATCGAGAACAGCATAGGTACTCTGATCCCATTTGCGATAAGATCCTTCCCTGTTGTAACGCCCCCGGTTATTCAATCCGCATCCTGAATTACAAAAACGATTACTGATTAGACTCTTGCCGTAAGTCCGGGAAGGGAATAACATGTAGTCAGGCCGTTCGTGACATGACATCGAACTAGAGGTAATTGTAAATGGTACAACAGTGTTTTCTGAAGCTATCATTACGAATTCTATGATCCGATTGAGAATATCTATTACAATGTTATTGATCTTATTTTGAAAACAGATAATTTCTAGGTGAAAAGAATGAAGATTACCCGCTGGAAAGCTTAAAATATGCCGTGGGTGATTCTGGGGCAAGTTCCAGTCATACCAAGCCCTAAACCTCTTAAAATGATCACATCTCTCTGAACCACTCGCTTGACAGTTATATGCCCAAGGTTTATGCTTCCTCGTGTGATGCACTCCCCTTTTGAAGGGATGAACGTGCTCAACAAACTTGCCATAAGCTGTATTTATACGAAAAACGGAGGAATAAAGGGTTTCCTTCTTCTGTTTTAATTCTATGAAAGCAGCTTCCAATCAGTTTGTTTCTTCTGTAGTGGCATAGGAAGCAAAAACTTACCATCGGCAACGGTTTGCTGTCCGCCATTTGGCTTGGTCCAGGAATCTAGAGCCCATTCTTTGAAAATATATTCCCACAAAGCAAATAAAGGGAGAACGTGAGGATATCTTTCTCGGACGGCCTTTATTGTTCCATCATACGAAATGTCATTATCAGGATTGGCGTCGAGTCGGTCCAAGTCTATTCTGTCCAAGTATGTCGAATCCCAGTATAGCCTCGTGCACTCAGGATTGTCTTGGGTCAAGAATGACTGCGACTCAAAAGGTGGAGTAATGAAAGTCATTTTGTCAACCATATGATGTGAAACTTGAAAGAATGAGACTTAACTGCGGATGCAATTCATTTGGAGGAAACGAGCTGGATACTTGACATTCTTGAACAGTCCCAGAAGTCATCAATATTGTACCAAATGCAGCTTGGAATAAGCTACAGTAGCCGTGCACTTATATTAGCCGAAACGCACTTCTATCAAAAAATTCAACACATCTCTTCTACACCCTTATTATTATTATTTTAATTATAAATCAATCATATACTCCTTTGAGATCAATTATGCATAATAATATATCTGGAAGGTATTTCAATGTATACAATTATGGAAAAATAGTAGGAATATAAGAGGGAAGACTAAAAGTTGTAATGATTACTAAGGCCTTGGAAATCTCCTATTTTATTATATATTATATTCTCAATTAATATCGAATATATAATAATAGTAAATCCCTAGTACATGTGACACTTTGCCTTAAAAGAACTGCGAGAACAGGGTACAATTTATTCTTAGAATCTACGATTACAGAATTGGAAGCAAAACGCTTATAGAATGTATCTATATACTAGCTATGTACACATG
>PQXJ01000749.1:0-11188 GCA_004786225.1 Botryotinia narcissicola | reverse complement strand
TACATCCGCTCACACATCCCCCCATCCCCACCCCCGCCCACAGCCCCAAAAACTACTTATCTTCCGCATCACCATCCTCCTCCTCCGGCTTCTCCTCCAATACCACCTCCGTGACCTTCGTACCCTTCTTCTCACCATCACTCATCGTAATCTTATATTTCCCACCCAGCACCAAATCCTTCGCCACAATCTCTCTCGTTCTGCCCAAACTCTCAATATCATTGATTCTCTGCAACGTCGCTTCGAGATGTTGTTCGAAGCCTTCTTCGGCGCAGATGCTACGGAAAGCTTGTTGCATGGGCACGGAATCCGCGCGCACCATCGCTTTCGAGGTAATGGTGAAGAGATTCACGTGATCGTATTGCTGGATGAAATCTGCGCGCGTCATAATCTGGCGGGCTTTGTGGAGGGGAATTTCAGGGATGTTGTGCGAGCCGTCGTCGATGTATGTGGGAGTATCTTTTTCGGCGGCGACAAGCGCTTGTGCTAGGATCATGGCTGCGGACTGGGGGGTGTGAGTGTGAGGGATGGAGGGAGGGGGAAGATACTTACGGCATATTTTTGTTGGTCCATTACATCGTCGTCCATTTCCATACCGAGGATCCAACATTGGTTTAGGAACCAGCGGCGCTCAGTGTCGATGATGTTGTTGCATGTTTCAAGCATATCTGAAGATTTGGCAACTCGGTTCAAGAACGTGAGACGGCCACCTACGCGGTTGTAGACCTCATTTAGTATTTCAGTCGAAGGCGTTTCAGCATAGTATTTTTGACGATATCTTTGGAGTGCAGACACAGCCAGGCTGCGTGGAAGATCGGGAATCGTAGTCACTTCCATACGAGTTGCCAGTAACTTCAGTCTTTCGTAAACCCAATAGTCATCACTGTTGAAAACCATAGTGACTAAGTTGGAAGCAGCCCATTGTTCAGCACGTTGTTGTAAAAGTTCGAGTAGGTCCTTGCCATTCTCGTCGTCTCGGAGAAGGTGTATCGCATTTATAATGACAATCTGAGATCGTAAGTATTGAGACATTATTCAGAGCATATCTCAGCTGGCATTGTCAGATCAAAGAAAGATATAGAAACTCACTAAAGTTCCACGACCAGTACTCCGTCTCTTCAATGCAACCTTTTCCAATTTGTTCATCGCTCTCTCAATATCCAATAACGCTGTGCTGTCTCTTGGTCCTCGTTCTGAAAAGTATGAACCAATGTAATCCTCATTGAATTCAAAATTGAGGGCTTTTCTTAAACGTACTCTGAAGATCTCAGGGTCCGCATGCGCTTCAAACATACTGACTCCTTCACCATCAATCTTCTTCATCGCCTCGAGCAACATACTGGATTTGCCTACACCCTTTTCTCCGATCAATAGATGATAATGTCCACGATCTTCTCCGTGAACTATTTTGTCAATTTTCTCTTGCTCTGCACGGTGAATCCTGTGATTGATCGGGTCAGTAACACCTACTAAGCCAAGCACAAATAATGGAGGAAAATGAAGAACAAAAGTAAAATTATGGAAATGATGACAAGTCTGAGAAAAAGATTTTTTTTCAAAATAAAATGGCGTTCCAGTTCAGGAACAGGAATGGGTGTTAAAAGCAGCAAAACTTGTGTACGAACCAATGTTCATCATCGTCAGCTTCATACCTCTTTGGCATCTGTTTCGTAGTTGCGGCAAGGTCTAGAACTGGATCACCCGGCTTGAAGGCAATTTCCATCTTATGAATAACCATCCATTTGTAAAACCTATGATAGAGATAACCACCCAAGGCAAATCCCGTTCCAAGTACAATGATAGATGCAAAGGCCGTCAATGCAGCGTCGAGCATCTTAGTCTTAGCATTGAACGGCTCATCATTTGATGAGTAATCTTTTCGATTCTTCCGATATTGATTATGGGATGATTCATTCTCGGAATTGCCTGTGTATATTATCAGATTAATTTTCTTCGAGAATAATTGAAAATAAAAGCAAGAAGTAAGCGTTGTTAAAAGCACGTGGGTTTCACGTGTGAAGAGATGGTGATATTCACTATAAGTGTTAGCTTTGAGATGTGCATGTCTGCCATCTATCTAGATCGGTATCATCCGATTAATCTATTCGAATCATCTAACATAGCTTATGCAATGTTGATAGCTATAGGTTATAGATAAACTGAGACATCCCCATTGAAAATCCAGCTTCCGATGAAAAGGAGCGAGTCAGACAAGTAATTGACTGCCAAGCAATACAGGGCCAGGACGGAGAATTGAAAAAAAGGGGACAAACTCACGCTTTCCTGAATTGAAACCATTTGAATTATGTTCTGAAGCCGTTTCTGTCGAGAGACATCGTAGTTGTGATTGTGTGATGATGGGCTTTCGTGTTTGTAACCAATAGCGCGTTGTAGAGGCGCGTATGGTTCTTTGGACCACGGCTCTTTGAATTAATGAAGGTTGCATCGCTAACCTTTCCCTTTCCCTTTCCCTTTCCCCTTCCCCTTTTCTTTCTCTAGCTCAGGGCGGATGTATGTATGAGAAACCTGAAGTAAAAAGGAATTGTCAAGGAAATTGTGTCGATTGGATATAATCATCAGAAATCATTTCTATGTATTTTTGTTTTTGGTTGTTGTGTTTGTTGTTTAGTAGGGGATTTGGGTTTTGGTGAATTATGGTCAAAGTTTGATGTTCGTTCGTAATCTGCTTGGCGGCGTGAGAGCTTGAGCTATGGCAAATTAAAGGTTATGACCAAAGATGTGATTGAATTCTGAAACAAGTGATATTCATGGGAGTATTAGGTACTTAGGATTCATCTCAACTTGAGCTCTCTCAAGTTCATACCGGTACAATGGAACTGATTTTGCTTGGGGTCTCGTGAATTCCTATAATTAGATCCCCAAAGTAAACAGGATCCTGGGTGACCTCACTGTGTGGTGAGTGGATGATTATTACTTAGGTAGTCCATTCTTTTTGGGTAAGAAGCAGAATCCTGTGTGATGAAGTGATAAGGTTAGCAGGCAAAGCGAATCACAATTCAGCAATCATCTCCAGACTTGCTTCTTCTCGCGGGACACCCTCGGATCACTGCAGCTGTCAGTACAAGTTCGGATTCAATTGTGATATTCTGTTCGCTACAAACATTCTAGTGTGATTTTACTGCCGTCTACTTATACAGAATCCCCAAGACTTGTAACGTTCATCTGCTCCAAGGTCCTCGAGGGGGTTTTACTCTACAGAATCCAAAAAGAGCTCAGAAAGCAGAAGCATAATCAAATGGAGCCAGATGACGGCCGAGATCTAATAATATATGAACAACAAAAGTAAAATCCATGGGGATGCTGATCCTAGCCTGGTGATACCGGTAGACATAGCCAAAATTAGGCCCAATTTTTCCTGCACGGTGACCCTTCATTACATACCCGAGATATACCTTCCTTACCACGGCACAAAATTGACCACTTTCAACGCCATGGTAAAATCTTCAGATCTTCAACCACACAACCATCTAGCACAGAATATTGTAAACGGTAGGATAATTGCTCTGATCTTCGAAAGAGTTTCACATATATCTGTAAACATCCAGAATACTTCACACGGCTTCCTTCTATATGATTCTAGAAAAGGACATTTGCATTGCTAGTGACGGCAATTAAGATTCTAGACATCATCTTTCCTGCTTGTACCCTAAGGTCCTTCCCCTTTCGTCTAAGATGTTCTTTGAGCTGTAACTACCTAGCTTTATATCGTCGACTGTTCAAAGCCATGTGGTATGTTGATGGGTGAAGAGATTCCAACATGAAAGCTAATATTTCCGATGCAAGATGTGCGGGATACCCGTCATACTCGACCACTTCAGTAACCAATATATTGACTGCTTCCACCTTCAAACCATGTATGAACAATGTTGGGGAGTAAATAATCTTCGTTGGGATACTTTGGGACGACTTGAGCTGCACGTAAGAATGCATTGATCATGTGAAATATGCAGCCAACGCCATATATGGATACGCTCTGGATTTGTACAACCCAAAATGCCTTGGAACGGATCGTTGTTCAGTTGCCGGAACCCATAAAGCGATGCTTTAAGAATTCTGATCAGGAACCATTATTGAGCATGGATCTCTGAGGCACATATATGATCCATTGCTTTTCGTTCTAGCCAGACGAATGGTGCGCAGGAAGATATATCTCTTCCAACCCTAAGTACCAGTCAGAACTTTCCATCATATGTCAAATTCTCCGTCCCCGGGTCATATATTAGCTAGGATACCTTGCTGTTCCCCGTTTGCCATGCGGATGCCAACATCAAATGTGGGTACCGAGTCAACGACGAGTGTCAATATTGAGGTATCAAGAAAAGCAGATGTTAGCTGAATATCTAGCACAAATACTCGTCTCCTCTTCCACATAGTATAATTGAGAGTCTTCTCTCAAAAAATTGCTACTTGCATCAAATCTTCCAAGATTATCAATGATATACAATTGAAGGGATTCTAACAATACTGCTGTATCGTCTGATGTATACTTCCCGGATGGCAATTTGGAGAATTTATACAAAATTACTTATGTATCAAGAGCTCAAGAGAAGAAGAAAAGAGGATCTGTAAATCTTCTTCTAAAGTACATTCAGTAGAGCTTTTCAAATCTTTCGTCCTGTCATTGGCATTGTCATTCCCGAAAATATTCAATGAGAAGATTCATTCGTTTCCGTTTATACTGTTCATTGATTGGAAGAAACTCAAAGCACTTTTTCTCAATGATATGGCGAGAAAGTCATTTTCGAATGGTTTTTGGCAGGATGGGGTCTCATCAACTAGGTCTTCCTTATCTTCAACTTCAAGCGATCCGATCGATAACTTTTCCAACTTTCCCATCACAACCACCATTGATAAACACACAGATCGAGTTCCTTGGATCATCAACCATGTATTAGAGTGTCATCTATCCTCTGAACTTCCTTTGAAAATAATGTTTTCTTTTAATGCAGGTATGTGAAAACTTGTTCAAGCTTTTTCTCCCTTCCCATTATTGCCCAGTGTCGGGTCGGGTCGTATTGGTTGCATCCGATCTTGTTTCTTAAAACAAAAGCTGACCTGATTAAATAATTAGGGCATCGGGTGCCAACATTAAAGGAAGCACACAAGTGGTGGCAGTACGAACCAAAGGGAACAGCTATCATACACTTCTTAATCTCATTAGAAAATTCAAAGCCAGAGAATAAGGATGACCCAACTACCGAACCCGGAAATGTTAAGGAGAGTAAAATAAGTGAAGCTGGGGATACTCAAGAGGATAGATCGAGCAAGCTCGATGATATCAAGGATGAAAACATCAAATCAACAATTCGAAACCGTGCTGTTTATGACCCTTTCATGGATGCTTCAAATCAAGCTCTTGTTGATATCAACTTTGAATCAGAGCTCTCAAATGTCAGACGAGCAAGTAGAGGGCTGCCACCTGAATTCATCAGAAAGTGGTGCTTGGATCGAGTATTCACAAAGGATGAAGATCAGGCGGATTTTGATCAGGCCCTCACTGGCATTGACTATCTTCAAGATCTTGAATGTCGAAGACGAGAGGCTCTTAGAGAAGTTGCTTTACGTTTGAAAATTGACAAGCACAATTGGAGAAGAATCTTGAGTGCTGATCCTGATGCCAAAATATGGGTAGAAGATATTCAAGCTCAAGAGACGATCATCGAAGGCTTCTATGCTACTTGCTTTGTTGATCTACGAATCTGGGTATGCGAATGTGCCTGTTCAAGATCATTGGTCATGCTGACCCTTCATTTGATAGACAATGCTCCATGAACTTAAAGCTCATCCATTTTATAAGCCGAATGCTCTCGCCATGCTCAATACATTATATCCACCATGTATTCGAGATCTCCCAAATGGTCGCATTGATCGCGACAAATTACGAAAGCATCGAGCCAAGTTCTACAATCTCATCGTCCAGGTGACCCACGAAGGTATCGAAGCTTTGAAAGAGTTTGAAACCCTTCTAAAGAACCCGGCATGCAAGCACAACTGGGTTGATACTCGAGAGAACTTGAGAGATTATATTGAGCTAGCCAGTAAGATGATTGATCAATCTAACGCTATACACGATGACATGTTCTTCAAAAGAAGCGCTGCAGTGGCATACAGTATAGGGTCTGCACGCTCTAGAAGTACAACCGCATCCTCATCTACATCAGCTCGCACTGAACGCCAAAGTGATCACAATGAACAATCAGTCACAACAAAGAATACTGCTTTCGAATCAGTAAAGCCAGCCTCTCAGCATCATTCACAAAGCATAGCAGAAAAAACGAACAGTAAGAATGATAGATCGATTCCAGCCACTTCAAGCTCAACAGATGATTCTCAAAATTCTTACAGGGCTGAGGCAAAAGTACACAGCCGAAAGCGATTGGCATCTCCAAAACGTCAACACGAATACCGTGAAGAATATCACACAATACCAATGAACGCACCAAGAACACCTCGCGCAGCAATGACAACCCCTAAAATCCCGGATGCTCAAAGCTTCTCAAGCTCAAAGTCATCGAATGGAGATGGGAGAGAATCGATGCACAACCAGCAGCGGGTACTTCTATTGAACGCACCGTTCATAGAACAATTCTCCGAAGCGGCACATCATAGTAGTTTCCAGTCTTGGGTCCCATTGAAAGATCAACAAAAGATGTCGCTGTATCGTCTGACATCATTCCCTGATCCGTGGTCGAGAGGTCCTCCTAAACCAAAGTATCAGCTTCGTTCACAAAAGTTATCTGAAGATGAGAAACTTCTGCGAGTTTTGTGCCGGCCAGAAGCCCCTATGGAAAAAAGGGCATCTTTCCCGAATGGAGTTTCAAGTTCGTCCTCACGAGCAAGGATTTTGAGTGTTGCTTCCACAAAAGTAAAGTCTCGCAGAATGTACAAACATGGCGGTGCGACTTCATTTGAAACTTTCCGGGCTGGCTCTTCAACACACGTTTCCCAATACAACTCTTTGACTCAACTCGCTCCAATGAAGCAAGTTGAGCATGTCTTGATAAACAATTTAAATTCAATCAAAGCTTATCAAGCCTTGGATTTACAAGAGTTGCCTGGATACCCTTCAGCCCCGAAGGTTATTATTCCAGAAAACACCCATAGACCTCTACTCCATACACAAAAATCGAGCGGTACTTTCGGTGGCCTTGAAAGCCGGACTTTGAGTGGCGCGTCTTCAACGGCTGTTTCTCCACCTATCTCGCAGCAGATTACCCCAGTCATAGGCGCTTCTCGAAAACTTCAACTGCGTAAAACAACATTGCGCGACTTTACTACAGATCTGGAGTTAGAGTCACACCCTACCAACTGCGAGCATGAGTCTCCTCTACCTCAAGCCACTTCAGCAATGACGACGCCCAGAATCAAGCTTCGCAAAACGTCGTTACATGATGCTGTAGATGCAGAGATGCAAACCCCAAGTCCACTCCCATCAATCCCACAGTCGCCTCTATCAATAAGACAAGAAATTCCTATTACACCAACTCCTGGAACTCAACTTCATAGAACTGCTCTGCATAATTCTTCAGTTGAAGATCAAACACGAAAGACATCACTGTCTGGTTCAAAAAAACCTTTACCCTCACCATTGAATCCTGATATTCCATCCCCGCGTATGGAAACTCGACAGAAACCAAAGAGACTCATGAAGTCAAGGCCTTATAATGATCTTGAATGCGAAGCCATTGCAGATCGTGCTACCAAGAAGGTGCATTCCGTTGCGAGGGAAAATCTGATAGATGCGGTTGTTGGAGACACCACTCTTCCACAAATGTCCCCAAGTACCGATCTTTCATTCTTGGCTAGTCCATATGAACCTTCTGTAGTATTTCAACCCAGATTGAAGAAGAAGAGTAGTTTAGCGACTATAGTCTGTAGGAAATCTATTGAGAGTTTAAAGTCGGTCAGATTTGAGGACACCGAATTATGCCAAAAAAGCACAACTCCGAAAACTCCTAGACAATCATCTGAACGTTCAAATACCCCACGAAAATCTTCTGAAAGTTCTAAGTCCATTGGTATCAAGAGCGGTGACAATGCACTTGGAATTTCAATACCGAATGCAAATTCAACCACTACTTTTTCTCATTTATCACCTATTGCTCCGACAGATTCTTATGTGGATTTTCCACCACCGCAATTGCCTAAGCAGATATTGAAAAAGCAGAAGAGTCTGGGTTTATTTCCTCGTAGAGGGAGCGAACCAGCAAATGATGCTGTGGATCTTCCTGAGCGAGCAATTTTGAAGAAGCAAAAGAGCTTGGGTCTATTTCCTCGCAGAGATCGCGGAAAAGAGGAAGATAAGTCTCTACAGTCGGCTCTGACATCTAAGCCTCAAGATATGGGAGGCATATTCGATGGTTCACAACAGAGCTGCACGGCATATTCGGCTCATACAGCCACTGCTTGCAGAGAGCCATACAGATTTCCGGTCCCGCCTAACAGAATTCCACTTAATCAGGATGACGCCCCTCAATCATTATACTCTCCTGCCGAAGCTGCCAAAACCCAAATCATAAAAGAGTCTCCCATAAAATCGAAACCGGTGGTCCGAGTCAACACAGCTCGAAAATTTTCAGCAATATCAAACCCAAGTCCTATATCTCCCGCAAATAAAGTATACGGCTTTATCCCTCCACCCCTCAAAAAGCAAATAAGTTTTCGGGGCTGGGAAACTGATCTTGATATTGCATTAGAACATGAACATCGTCTCAAGCTCGAACATGCAAAGGCTCAAATCCCATTTCAGCACTTGGTGAAACAAAGGGTTTCTCCCATCAATACGGTTCCGTCTAATGAATCCAATGAGTCTAATTCTCTGCAACTCAAGAAATCAACATCAAAGCTTTCAAAGACGGCATCGTCTGTGGACGATGAGGAATAGATTTTGCAACTCCCTACGACACCGAGCTCTGGGAAAATTGGAAAGCTTTTTATGAATGCGGGAGCGAACATTAGTGCAATATTTGTTGGGAAGAGTGCGATGACTCCTGATTTGCACGATCTGCAGGGAAAATCGCCAAAAGTGCCTGTTTCTATACTTTCTAAGAAAGAGGGAAAGGAGAAATCTGTATACGGAAAGGATGGGACAATTGGGAGGCAGCAAAAAACTGGTAGTAAGTATTTTTCCTTTCTTTATTCATTGGTTATGAAGAATATATACTGACGATAGTCCTCTTGAAATAGCCTTAGCCAACCTCCTCAACAGCTTCAATCCTTCCCGCATCTTTATCAAACGCTCTCACAACAAATCTTCTCTATCTCATAAACACAGATTGGTCAGCTACCGTCGTCGCGAACAACTTCTTCGGAAACAATTTAGACTTAAAGCGCACACATTGCAACGATATAAAAAGCAAATGGTACTAGAAGATGGTCAGGGAATATTGTATGTGGAGGGAATTAAATGGTTAGATCGATATAAACCATTTGTACGAGAAGGTCCAGAGATTTATAGGAGGAAAGAGTGGATGAGGTCTTGGTTACTGGAAGGTGCGAGGGCGGAGAAAGAGGGATTGAGGAAGATGTCCGGAGCGCCATTTTTGAGGGATGCGAGTGTGAGGGTCGGGGTTAAGAAGGGAGGGAGAGATACGAGGAGAAGAGTCTTTGAGGGGTTTGTGGCGAGGGATGTGAGAGGTGTGAGGGGGAAAGGGGATCAGGAGAGCGGCGTGGAGAGGATATTGGAGAAGATTGTTTGGAGGAAGGAAGGGTGGTTTGAGGAACCAAGGGTGAGGAGAATGAGAGCTGGGAAGAAGGGAGAGAAGGGAGAGATATCGAAGAATGTGGGGAGGAAAAAGCATGTTATGATTAGTACGGAGAAATATGATCGGTATTAATGGGATGGAATGGAAAGGGAATGGAAAATTGGCTGGGTATGTATGATTGGAATTGGGATAAGGAACGGAACTGGAATCAGAATTCTCTGTGAGATATTTCTAGATATCGGAGATTGGGAATAGTGTTTATTAGGTTGTATGTACTGCGTTTTGGCAGTGGGATTTACATGAACAAGATGATAGTCATGATTTTTGCAGGAAGGGAGGAGGTGTGAGGGATTGGAGGATGGTCAGGCATGAGAGATGAGAGGAGGATGATGTGTTGATTAGTTTATTCCACCTAGTGTGTTATCTTAATGGAATTGAATGAATGACAGATGATAGCTGCAGTATATCGTAATGGAACATGAGAAAGTCCTAGTGTCGGGGATGTTAGAGATCTGGGATGAAGTTTCATGCTGGTGAGCTTACATGCAACTGCAGGGTATTTAGAGAGTAGGATAGTGGTAAGTCAACGGACGCGCACAATTGCGAAGTTCGAAAGGACGAATGCGCATGGAATGTACGTGTGAGACGTACGTCAAGTGTATATACGTGGTATGTATACTCAGAAAGGAAGTGTAGTTGTCTCGATGATTGTAAATATTCACATCGAATGAGATGTTGTTCAATATCTGATAGCGACTCCCACACTCCCACTGCTCTTACCATGGTATTTCTGACTACACTCTTCGTACGCAATGAGAGTGTTACTAAGTAGAGTTATAGAAATGCTAAAGGTATTCTTTCGAGGAAGACGGGGTCTCCCTTTATGTATCTATAAAACCTGGTATCTAATGCGGAAATTCAACAATCTAATTACACAAAATCCCTCCCAGAACCACGGAATCTGCAATCACGATTCCTTTATCTAGATATAAAACTCTATACAAGATATCACAATCCGTATGTATCATCCAATTCTTGCATCCCAGCCCCATCATCCCTTTCCTTATAATAAACCTCCAGAACCTCATCCAGCCCCTCCTCCACCTTTTTTGCTCTCGGTACCCATCCCAATACCTCCTTCGCCCTCGTACATCTCACTTGCATATTAATACCGAACAGATACGCCGTCAAAGTCCCTACTACTTTTACCGCTTCCGAGAATGAGAATGTCTTGATCTGTGTATCGTGCACCAACTTATATGGGGATTTTGACACCTTTGAGACAAGAAATGACATGTATTCTCCAAAAGAAAGATCTTCCGATGCAGCGAAATAGAAGGCTTCCGGGCCCCATTTTTGAGGATCGGCAGATGGGTCGTTGAGCGCGGAGGAGAGAAGAGAGATATAGATTTGAGCGAGATCGAGAACGTGGATGTGGGATTGGAGATTTTGATGTGTTGGAG
>PQXJ01000748.1:0-11319 GCA_004786225.1 Botryotinia narcissicola | reverse complement strand
TCTGGGTTACCCATTGGGTTCTTGGCAACCTATTGGGTTCTTGGCAACCCATCGGGTAACCCATGGATGGGATGTCTATTTATACTATTACCCACCCAACCCATGGGGTCCCGATGGGTGGGACGTTAGATCGAAAACCCGACCCATGGGGCCCCATTTTACAGCCTAATCAGGACATTATTCTCTAGCCCTAATACACAATCTAATGTAAGTCCTTAGTACAACAAGCAACAAACACAAGATTGTTAAAATCCAATAATCTACTAGGTCGTCAGTTCCGCAACTCGTGTCAACTAGCAGTAATTCAGCTATACTTATACAGAAGAATCAACATAACATGGAATCAACTAATGGTATAAAAGTTTGGATATTCTCACACGTAATATTGTATCTAGATTGAAAACGAGAAGAAGAACTAGAAAATTATAAACTTATATAAATATGTATTGATGATTGAAAATTAACATCATAATCTGTATAATTGAGCGTCTTAATAGTTAAATCTAAAGATTTAACCGATATGAGCGGCGCTCTGTAAGTAGATATTAAATGAAGATCTAAATATTATGATTGAAAGACTACTTTACTGTAGCTTAACTCTTTTAACAGATACTCTATTAGATGGTATACAATATAGAGTTCTATCTGAATTTGATTGAAAAGTAAGATTCAAAAGCTTGTAAAGTTTCGTAGATGAAATACTTTTAGATTTTCTTGAACATAGTGTAAGCATAACTCATACACTAAATGAATATCAAAGACAAGACAGTTACTTTCAATCTAATTGCTATCCTTAAGCTCTGTAATGTTATCAAGCGCCGGGCTCAATCAAGTAATTTCTCAGGAGATACTTCTTCGAGTTTTTTCCATTTTGTATCTTGTAAGTTACAAGCTTCACTCAATTAGATCATTATGCTGTTAATGTTATATATTCGAGAGTGTATTCGCTAAATAGATTTTCAAAAATAAGCACTAAGAAAGTGTATCTCTATCAAGATAAATTAACTAAGCATTAATTGAGAATTTCCACGTGCACAGACAGAAGGGGGGAGGGAAAAGACCGATAAACAAGCGAACGCATCTCCCACTATCTTGATGTTCACAACAAGCTAAGAAAATCATATCCCAAGCTTTGTATTGTATGATATTAAAATTGACTTTAGAAGATTCTACCACTTTCCTTCAGCCTGTAATTATATTACAATAATTGTGATCACCTGGACTTCGGGATAGGATTTCAACTTCTCGGATCAAACTCCTCCATCTCACATATACGGATATGCAGTCGCCTCTGAAAGGAGATCTGATCCCGCAAGATGGAGTGGCATTCAATGACGAATGCCAATATTTCAATAAACTCTTCCTTGATGCAATCAATCAACACTCATCACTGCGGAAAAACATCACATGCCCACATATTTCACTAAGACATACAGTTTATCCCACGTTTTTCAAGCAATTGGTTGTGTTGAATGGATATACCAACGTGTATGTACATGGAAAATATGCTGGGGTAATAGAAACTAATTCATTCTATTAGCCTTCTTCACATGAAGAAGGAATGCTAAAATGTCTGGTGTTCTCACCCCACTCTATGAATGGATATGCCACGTACACAGTATGCATGAGAGCGGGATGGAATATGATCGATGTAACCGTTTTACACGTCAGTATTCCGACAGGTTGGAACGCATTTTTCTCCGCTGAGCCCCACATATAAGCCAATCAACTCGAATTGCGTTTCTTCCGACGCTGAATTTTAGATGAAGTTTATTAGTCGATTTGCTAGAACGATGCCACCCTCATCTAGCTAATGCAATTATATTCCCGATAAACCGTTTGAACTTTAGTACCGTTGGTACCGTTGGTATCGGCGAGGTTTTTGGTAAGAGCATTGCCGGAGGAAGGAATAGCAACAACAAGTAGCATGATAAAGATTGAAAATGGCTTGGCGTTAGCTTCGAAGGTGATATTTAGGGCTGCAATCAAGGCTTTGGAAAAGTCAATTACAACACTTTGTAAGAACATAAAAAGCCCAAACGTTTTGCAAATCAGTCCAATTCACTAGTATTATCCTGAACACTTTACTTTGCTCCTTTTACCTGCCACCATGCCTACCGAAGAGATTTTTGCCCAGTCCCCTCCCTTCCCCAACGATGTTCCAACAGCTGAAATCCCTATCATCTCATACAAAGCCCTGCAGAGCAATTCCTCTCCTGAATCGGACAAACTCTTCGATTCTTGTAGAGAGCATGGTGTTTTCTTGCTTGACCTGCGTGGCTCGGAGGAAGGAGAGGCACTCCTGAAAGATGCCGAATCCATGTTCAAGATTAGCAATGCTACTTTTGATCTTGAGCAGAATGAGCTAATGAAATACGTTAGCGATCCTCCTCGGGATCTCAGAGGGTAAGTACACAGACATAACTAATTTAAACTTCGCAAGGAAAGACATAAATTGACATTTTGATTAGCTACAAACCAGTTGGAACTTTGAAGACTGGCGATGGCAAATTCGATGCCATTGAAGTTTACAACGTCAACCAGGATGACGCACTTGGTCTTGAGCCAAACCCAAAACCCGATCCTTATCCATTCGTTGAAAACAGATCTTCAGTTCAGTCCTTTTTCCGCCGTGCACACTCTGGAATCTGCGCTGTATTTTCTCATCTCGACAATCACCTTGGACTCCCGTCTGGAACCCTAGCTTCTACTTGCCCAATTGATAAGCGCTCAGATACATCCCTTCGCATGGTATACACACGCCCCCAACCCGTTGTTGACCACCGTGTTGCGTTCGCGAGTCATACCGACGTCGGTTTGATAACCATGCTGTTCAATGTTGTTGGCGGCCTTCAAATCCTCCCTGCAGGCGTCGAAAACAAGAATGAGAATTGGTTATACATAAAGCCACAGCCGGGCTGTGCAGTGATCAATTTGGGCGACACTTTGGTCGAGCGTACTGGCGGTGTCTTATGTAGTGCTTTGCATAGAGTTATAACACCTCCCGGTGAGCAGGGAATGCATGTCAGGAGGAGCTTAGCATATTTGGTCCGGTGCGAGAATGATGGGAGTATGAAAAGGTTCAGAGGCAGCGGCATTCCAGCCTTGGCGAAAGAGGAGGCTGATCAGTCGAAAACCGTACGAGAGTGGGGTGAGTGGAGGATCAGACAGATCATGAACGGGGACTTGAAGCCGCAAACGATGGGAGGAAAAGCATTCGTCAGGACGCCTGCTATCAGTGTATAAGCTTGATAACTATTACGGAAAAGTAAACGAATCTAGCAAAGCTTTAATAGATCTTATATTTTCATTATTCGATGTGTCATAATTGAGCAGAGAAAATCGAATCTTGTAAATTCAAAACAGCTCGTGCTTAGAAGTGTAAATTAAAAGTAACACTCTAGGGAAATTGGTACCTCCATTCAAAATGCTAGGTGCCTGGAAGTCATTCAGAGTCGATTGCTGTACTGTCTAGGGTTTGAATTTAGGGATTGAACAGGAAACTGCCTAGGCTATTTATTGGCGAAATTTAAAATGTTATCCAAAGATGTGAAAAAATACCGGAATAAAGAGTGCTTGAGTCCCAAATACTCCCACAGTCCCACTACAAATCCGAATCTACTGACACTATTTGAGCTTGTACATGTGATGCGAACAGCGTCGCAGTAGACAACTACCACGATCTTATTTAGCACAATACCAAATGTCCAAGTGGTTACTTTTTGTCTTTATAGCTTAGAACTTTAAACTGACAGATCAAGTATTGGATAAAACATAGAGAAGCGACCTGATTATTTTAATTAAGAAAGATGCTTAACATTCCAATTCGCTCTGGTCCAGGATAACCTCAGAGGAATCATAGGAAATCAGGCTGAACATTCGACGACGAGAGTGTCACAATTGGAGAAAGCGATGGAGTAGTTATGATCTTGAGAGATTTTATCCTCGTAAAGAGAGAGTCAGAAAACAAGTGTCCCGCGGAGACAAGACAAAAATTAGTCATGAGGCAATTCGAATCAAAGGTGACTAGAGCTTAGAGATTGAAATTGAGAAAATCGCGATTTTGAAGAAACGCGGTGATAAAGAGTAGATCGGAAAATGCCGAGGAGAAATAAGGTCAAACAAAAATAGTGGTTTCTCTTGATGGGAATCAAAAAAGAAAACGTGCTATACCTTCGAGCGAAAGGAAAACTTCTAGTACCTAGATATTGGTGTTGATATTGCGTGCTGGATGACGAGAGCACTTGACGAGAAGGTCTTTGATTGGCTCGGAAGATTGCCGAAAAGGGGCATGTTTTATCATTGCAAGAACACGAAAACAAAAATAAAAGCTTTAACGAGATCCAGATTCAAGTTGGTTTCTGAAACAGCTAGATTCAGGCTCATCATCAAAGCATTCTCAGCTCTCTCGAAAATTGATTTTAAGATTTGTTCTCATTGCATTTATTCGATTATTCCTTATCAAGTCGATCGATCCTCTCCCTTAGTTTCCCGATCTCCCTGGGCGTAGTTTTGCAACAACCTCCAACAATAATATCCTTCCACAACCCCCTATCTCTTGCCCTTCTGACAATCTCAAGAACCGCCTCATCCCACTGCAAATCTTCTTTTCCGGGTGGCTCTCTAATTTCCCATACTTTGGTAGAGGTATTGTAGACTTCTCCCTTGATCGTTCCATCGGGATATGCTACCAAAGATGGCCATTCACTGATATCCCCTCTCTCGATTAAAGCCTTAACTTCTTTCTCAAATTCCACTATCAAAGATTCAACTTTTCCGACTTTGGTACAATTTAGACCGATTCCAAATGGTACTGGAGAACCGTCTTTGTTGCCCAACATTGCTTGTACAATTTGTTGTACAGAGCTTCCACCGGGTAAGCAATTTCCTTCGCCAGGGAATACACACGTGATCCAAAACGGCTTGCTTCCAGCCGTTCCACTGTTCGAGTTTTCAACTTCTCCCATGGATTTCCTTACACCCTCAATTTCCTCCAATAATGGGATGGTTTCAAATGCCACATAGTCAACTCTATCCCAGCATTTTGGATCTCTCGAGAAAACCGAAATTCTCTCATGGTGCCATGAGCTCAATTGCTCGCTCGATTTATGGTCATCATCGTATTTCCCGGTATATTCTTGTCCCGGAGTCATGATCGCACCGTATGCTCCAAGGCTTAGTGCAATTCTGCCATTTGAATCTCTTTTGGTGGAAAATGCATCGGAAGCGATATTTACAGCGCTTCTCATAATGCTATTTACCTCCTCCTTATCCCCATCTTCTTTTCCCGAGTTAGAAGATGAATGTGAATGAACAGCATATCCTGATCCTCCAAATCCCTCATAACTCGTTTGATAAGTTGCAGTTAACAAAATATCAGCACCAGCATCCACAAAGGATTTTTGAGTAGCGAGGAGTGTTTTGGGTCCATGGGGATGAGTTGGAATGAGTAGCTGAGAAGACCATAGAGGTTCCTTTTCTGTGAATTGTACTTGGTGGGAATCACCTAGGGTAGTGCCAAGACCTCCGTCAAGGAGGTGGATTTTACAGCCAGGGGACATTTTGAGAAGCTGTAAAATCTGGCGAACACGGGATAGAGGATCGACAGAACCAGTGACAGTTGGAAAGTTGGACTACAAGTCTACAATGTATGTGGGATACAGTAGAGGGCAGATTGAGGAAGAAAAGTATGCGAAGTGGGGTACTCAAAGGGTTTTCTCTCGGCCCGCTCTCGCTGAAAAGATGGCGTTATCAATGGATGGCCTTACGCGGCAGATTAAAAGTTACCTAAGAAGACGCGATGAGTAGTTTGAGGTTTTAGACTTGCTCTTGCTTTGAAACAACAGCATCTACATAAAAGATTTTGTTTGGACAACTCCCCTCATGCTTATATCATCCACACAAAATCCCTAGTCCTCCCCTCCAGAGAAAATGAAATTGATAATAGCAAAATTATGGAAAAATTGATCAAAGCCTCTTCTTTTTGCAGCTAAGATGAGAAGTCATTTGTATACGTATTACTTGGAGCGCACTTGAAGTGTATTGTCTCATTTCATAGAAGAAAATGTAGAGCTTGATGTTCCAGCTCTTCGATACAAATGATCAATTGCTCTCGCCCAAATTTGGTTGGTTGCATGCACACGACCTCGGGAGTATCAATGCCAAGATTTTCCCATGTCAGCCACATTTCCTTACGCCACACCTATGACGCAGCAGCCAGTCAAGTGAATCCAGGTATCACTTATCATTTCTTGAATCTCGAGGTGTCCTTTCCACCTCTCATATTCATATTTGCGGTCGAATCTGCATACCTAGAACTATTTTCTACATACTACCATATCTTATTGAAAAGTCTAATACTACACGAAATCCTAGAATATTCTTAAGTACCGCATCCTATAAGCATTTTCGAACCTGGAAGAATGACATTGCCTTCAGATTATTGTGAGTCCTTCAGACTATTCCACTCACCCATTGAGATAGCCAATATGCTAATAGTTTTCATTTGCTAGATGCCGTTCTTGGCGTACCATCCACTGCAACCCAGCAACAGATCCGCAATGCCTACAAAAAGTACAAACTTCTTCCCTACCCCTCTTTCCAGATCACCAACTAACCTTCGTCACTCAATAGAGCAGCTTTAAAAACCCATCCCGATCGGGTTGCCTCTGACTCCCCCGAACGTGCGGAAAGAACCCGTAAATTTCAACAAATTAACGACGCATACTATACACTCTCTGAACCCACTCGTCGTCGCGATTATGACGCTGCCCGTACATATCATGGATTTGGCTCTGGAGCCTCCACAGCCTCCACGTCCATGGATGACGATGAAGAAATTCCCGATCCATCTGCTGGACCTGGTGGATTCCCATGGTCTAGTTTTGGCTTCTCGTCGAAGGCGAAGAATCCAGAGGAGGAAGAGAAGTTTCAAGACGCACAATTTGGAGACGTATTTGAGGAGATGTTGAGAGAAGAGGGAATGGCAGAGAATAATAATTCCCCTACCGGGAAGTTCTGGAGTATGGTGGGTGGATTGAGTGGAGGAGCTATGGGATTTATTGTTGCGAATTTCCCGGGAATGTTAGCTGGAGCTGTGGCAGGGAATAGGTTGGGTGCTGTGAGAGACGCCAGGGGAAAGAGCGTTTATTCTGTTTTCCAGGTAAGTTGAGATTGAATGTTAAACGTGGGAGAGAATGAAAGGAAATTATGCTAATATGTGTGCTGTATAGGAACTTCCTCAAGGTGATAAAGCAAGACTATTAAGTCAGCTCGCCGCAAAGGTTTTCAGTCATGCCGTTGGTTCATAAATTACGATTTGTCACGAATTTGAAGAGATATCTTTTGCTTTGGACTTATTGATAATGGGGCTGGCGTTAGAGGACTACAGGGTTAGGTTATTGAGGGTATTGGGTACAGTTGATACAATACAGCAAGCGAATAGGAGATTTATACGATGGTCGGGTAGCGTGGATAGGTCAAATTATGTATGTAGATATCCAATATAGCAGCATAAGGAGCTGAATTTTCAATGTCCGTGAGGTAAATCAGGTGATATGTTAAGGGGCTGCACTACTAACGGGAAAGAGGTCAGGCAGATGAAACAAGTAGATCGTGGGGAGCATTCTTTGAAGATGCATGTATTCGTGTTCGCCTGCAATTAATAGGCAATGGAAGCTTGATACTGAGCATCGCTTGTGAAACTCATCAAGATCACCAAAAGTATATATATGGCTTGAGTCTGGAGAGAAGGCCGAGTTAATCCTACTATGTAGCCGAACTCACTCATTGATTCCCCTCATCTAATCACATCATGAAATTCCAACTATATTCCAAATCTTTTGTATTCAAGAACAGTCACACACTATCACATCTAATCATGGTATCTATATCCGCAAAAAATGCAGGCTTTTGTGAAAGAAAGAAAGCGAGAACAGAAGAAATCAAAAGGAAAAGAATCGACCCAAATATCCAACGCCAAATCCAGCCCGATCAGATATCCTCATCACGTCATGTCAACTCATGTCTCATCCAATTTGCAATCATTCCAGACTCCACATCAGATGAACAATTTCGCCAACTTCATCGCCCCTCCTACTCCTTCCATGCCGCCCGCCAACATTCCCAATTTTCCCATTGCGCCTCCAGTGCTCTTCACGGTACTTCTCTCATACTCGTAAGTTCCATTACCTCCATTTCCTCCGAAGAATCCGCTTCCCCCACTACCCCTTCCCTTTCCGCCGCCAATCAACTTGTCTAGTCCTCCAGGTAGCCTAACCCCGAATTTTTTCAATAGTCCGGCTAGCGCTCCACCTGTTATGAGAGGCATGATCACGAGCATGAATACTTTTAGCGGGTGGCGCTTCATGTAATAGATGAGATCGCGCAGAAGTTCACGCAATTTGGCATAGATGCGTTTCAAATAGTTGGGACGAGGAGAACGCTTGTAGTGGGATGTAGAGTGGGGAATGCCTAGAAAGAGGAATTTATTAATTTATTGCTCGATTGCGCGACGAGAATATGGATATTAGATAGATTGAATTACGGAAACAATAATAGAATTGTAGAAATAAATAGAGATACATACCAAAGAAACTACTCCGACTAGAATTATGTTTCGCATCTCCGCTGCCAAAAATGCTGTCGGTGCCTCGCGTACGACTTCTGGAACGCTCGCGATGGCTGTGACTTGATTTGGGGGATTTGGGGGATTTGGGAGATTTAGGAGATCTGGGTGATTTGGGAGATGTAGCTCCTAAGACACTTCCAAGAATTCCAGAAGAATCTTTGTGATGGGTAGAATGAGAGGAGGAAGGGCGTTTTTTGCTGGAATGCGAATGAGAGGAGTGACGTTTTGAGGAGTGGGAGCGACCTGATTCGGAGGCGCCATCAAACCAACCCATTTTTGCGAGATTTTGGGGTTTTTCCTTTGATGTGAAGAGAGGGAGGGGAATTGAAGAATTGTTGATGTAATTGAGAGTTGTGAAAGGGAACTAGAAGTAATAGAGAGTGAAATTAAATTAAGTGAATAATGTAACCTCAAACCCTACGGATAAGTAAGGTAACCGATACTCGTCTCGTATCACCGGGTTATGAGGGGTTCAGAGCTTCAGTTCTTGTTCGCCCGCCGCTATGTCCAAATAACGTCCCGTTCCTAAATTTTTCCGCAATCAATTCAATCGATGATAATCGATAAGAAGAAAGAAACTCGTGGAGGAGTGGAGTCATGAACGAACCACCAGTTTCTGCAAAAAATGCAAGACAAAAAAAGAAGTGGAGGAAGAAAAGGTGGTTCTTGACTCTGTCTCCTCGTCTGGAAAAAGAAAAGTAAGCTTGCACGGTTTACAGAAGCATCTTCTCACAGCTGACAGGTGGACCACATGCGAACTCCTCTAGGATCAGTGCCATCCCAACCTCCTGAATTCTGGCGGTGAAGAGAAGGCTAATGCATGGATTCTGCGTGGCTACAGGGATGCCCCAGTACACGTGACAGTATCGAGAAGAACGGTTGGGGTGCTATTTGTGGGAAGGAAACCCGTTAAGTATATATCCCATGTGGGCATATCGTGGTCGTAGTTTGTTGAGTTTTGGGTTGGAATGAGATATGGGAAAGTAAGGGAGGGGGGACGAAGGGTTTTTAGATTTGTGATTTGCGAGGCATTTAGTTTAAAAGAGCGTTCGTTGCGTGAGTAGCGTTGTCATAGTCTTGGCCGTAGGGAATTAAATATATGGACAAGAATATATAATCTTTATGCGAGAATACCATGAATTCGATAAGACCTTGACTTCACCCGATTAGTTGGTTACCATTGCTAAATGAAATCGTTCGGAACCCTTCTACCTAGGTAGTCAAGTAGGATCTCATTGTATCTGTACACTCACTGATAGGCGCCCTTTCGGATGCTCTACAGGGGTCGCTATGATGGCATGAGATGAAAATGTAGGCGCCTTACAAGCCAGAAGCAGCTGGAACATATCACTGTCTTCACTTAAGCCTGCTGTCGATATTGCATCAATACAGGCAAGTTTTTCAATACTCTCTAAAAGTTGATCTAGCAATAGTTCGTCGATTTCATGACAATGATATCAACATGCCACTGCTAAAGCATCCCGTTTCTCATTGTTTTGAAGATTCCTGATCCAGAATTCAGGAGTTCCTCGTCTACTTCGAGTCTGTCGTACTTTACATAGGGCCGTACCATAACAGTTTGAATGGCTGCATTTACCTCCAGCACAGCGATGTTTCCTGTATACGCTGCCATTTGTCATGGAATTTTCGATTGGGACGCGATTATCGTCTTCTTCTCATCAAATCCCACTCTAAAGCTGTTAGTATCTTCTACCTCGACCTCTAATTCAATATAAGCTCCATACTCAATCAAGACTTTTGCAATGTTCTCAAGACCACTGCCACAGAACAGATGGAGGGCAGTAATTCGCTGATCTGAGTAGCCACGATCGGCATCGAAAAGTGAAGGAGGCATGCACCATTTGACTTCAGCGTTTGTAGAAATCCACTGTCTTATTTTGAGTTGAGACATGTTGAGACATGTTGACTTGAAGCCGCAAGATTCTTCTCTTTCTTATTCCTTCCAAGAAAAAGCTTGAATCAAATTTATGGAACACCTTCGTTGAAACGAAAGGGTTTGATTAAGTGCGAGCTGCACGAAGTCGACCCCTCTTGCGCCCTCTGCTGTGCCACTTCAAAACTTGCCTATGAATTTTTACACGTTTGTGGTCCCTTAGAAGATATGGGTCCACTTGTCGACCTATACTTCCAAGCCCTCTTTTCTTGCTGTCGAAGTATGGCCATCTCTGGTAAATTATGCTAAGAATGATTTTCACCAACAACCATACAAGCAATTATACCGACGACTACTTTCATGCCATCTCAAACCACCTGTACTCGCAAGAACCTCGTACTTCAGCACCACAGCAGGACTTTCATGCTTGGAATTATCGGCTTCAAACATTGTAATGAGAGTGTGTCGAGTGGAAGATGGGTGAGAGAGTGGGTGATAAGTAGAGGTGATCTTCTATTTCAAAGCTTCCACGGTTTGCCATTAGGAGACTGCTAGTGAAATTGAAACCTGGTCTCAAATAATTAAGGTACACTTATTCAATCTCCAATATGATTCCAACACTTGCAGGTTTAAACTTATTCATAATTTGATCATACCTACCTACCTACCTACATGAAGATCACGCTTGAAGGTTATTGTGGTTGACTTGAACTGGTCTGACTAATCAAACCATAGTAGAAAAAAAGCGTTAGCGTGTGCCGCTCCCGAGCCGCTTTTAAAGAGAAAAAAAATTGAA
>PQXJ01000747.1:0-11486 GCA_004786225.1 Botryotinia narcissicola | reverse complement strand
ATTTTTGTCACGGCGCCAAGTACTCTCCCACTCGGCCACATAACCCCAAAAGGGTATAAGTAGTTTGATCAATATCAAACCTATTATATAGAGTTATAATCAATTTATAATATTATTTCCTCTTTTAATATTGAAATAGGTATAATAAATCTCATTTTCTATTCCGGAATAGTATTATAAGGATTCTGATTGGTTATATATCTAAAAATGAATGGGATCACTTTTCTCTGATTAATTAGATTCAATCATGAAAAAGCCTTTGAATAAAATCAAACTAATTATTATAATGCTAAGTACTCTACTATTTAGCTATATAATCCTAAAAGGGTATAAGTAGTTTAATCAATATCAAATCTATTATATAGAGTTATAATCAATCCATAACAATTTTTAAATTTTCAAATATTGGAGTTTAAAGAGAAGTGAATAAAGAGATATAAGTATAAAGATTAATAGAAAATCAAAGAGGAGGAAGAGAAATAAGTATACAAGCTAATAAATAAACAAAAGATATTAATCGAAAATTTAAAAGGGGGTCCATTCATCTTATTTTGGTTTCAGGCTCGTCTCCCCTTTTCCTTCCTATCACCTTCAATCCGAATTAAAGACTAGGATAAGTAGCTTTTATCTTCTACTTTTTAATTCAACGTTACTACTTCATTACCTCCTCCCATCTCATCATATTTTCTCTCATTTCTTCTTATCTCACCTCATTCAATTCCATCCTATCCTAACTCATCTCCAAACTCCAACTCACAACTACCTACGCATACCAAAGTCCGCAGACCCTCACACCCTGATAATCCCAATAATCACAATCGAACTACAATCTTAACATCACTCACTCACTCACTCACTTACACCAATCAAAGACAGCAACCGAGAAAATAACTTCCGACTTTCGACTTCCAACTTCCAACTTCCAACTCCATATATTCCCATCTATATATCCATCACACTACCCCGCTATCCCCATCCCACTACTCCACATTCCACCTCCATATTTCCACCATTCAAACAATCAAAAAGTCCTACTAATAGGTACCTAGTAGAAAAGATTATATCATCATATTGTATCAAACGTATGTATGTATGTATTTGTTCCAATATCTACTCCGTTTTCTGTATTCTCTCATCTGGTCCTCTTATCATCATCTCTTATCTCCTTTCTCCATCTCGCATTTAGCCCCTTTTCCCACCCAACACACCACACCCTCTCCACACAACCCTCCTAAAAATCTCAAAGCATAAAAAGGTATCAATCAATCCTCCCAAACTAAAGCAACCTAATGTAAAAAAAAGAAACAAACTCAAACTGAAACTCAAAAATGTTAATGCGCATGCATATTATCCTATCCATCCATACACAATCAACGCTCGCTAATTCATCACCTCATAATTTTTTATAATTTTTTCGAAAAAAATGATTTTCCGACATCTTTCCCCATCGATTGAATCTCTTTCTTTCATTCATCGTTCCTATGCAATGCAATGCAATGCAAAGAAATGTAGAATCCGAAAAATGCAAAAACGTAAATGCTGTGAAAGATTGTAAGAAGTTCCGATGTGTGTTTTTTTTGCCCATTTATCCCTCATGCATCCTTCTCTTTCCTTTTCTTTTTAACCATTTTCCATTTTCGATCATGCTCCTCGCTTCCCGCTTCCCTTCCCACTCCTCACTCCCCACATTAATCAGTACCACCTCAACAACCTATCAAACAACCACATTTACAGTCATCGGCCGTCTAATACTCAACCCCCTCAATTTCTCCTCTACTCTCCTCAACACCTCCGGATCCGGTTCCGGTACCACTTTCCGCGGAACAGCTATCATACACATATCACATCTAACATGCTTACACCTTGTACATTCTTGCATGCTAGATTTTGGATCCGATGAGGAATTTTGAGGGAAAGTTTTATCACATTTATGACATGCGAATTTTCTGTTTGTAGAAGATGGTTGATCACCAGGGTAGCCATCGGGATATTTCTTTTTCTTGGATCTGATGGGGTGGATTTGTTAGTTTGTGAATTTTAAAATAAAGGAAAGGGAAATGGAATATTGAGGAGAAGGAAGAAATTAGTTTTCTTTTCGAGCGGAGCGAGCTATGGGGGTTTGGGGGCTTGCCCCCATAAAGAATACATTGAAATGAAATGAAATGACGCTCCGCTGGCCCTCCGGGGGCCACTGCTGTGGAGGCAAACTATTTTTCCTCGACTATTTGGAATAGAGGAATAAAAATAAAGGGGGAAAGCAATAATTAAATAAAGAATCTGAACAAAAGAAAAATAAAACATACGGATTTCGAGGACAATCAGCACAACGAGTATGAGAACAAGTTGTACAAATTTTATTTCCAGAAGTAAAAAGAGTGGAACATTCATGGCATGTTCTTCTAACTCTTTGAGTAGGTTTTTTCCTAACCAAAGGTTGACCACCCACTTTTTGACTTGGTAAAGTCATGATTAATTTCTCGGATTTTTTCCATTCTCTATCAACTTCCACTTTTGTTGGTCCTGTATTGGCAACTGCAGTTTTTCCTTTATCCTTTTTCTTTAAAGGATATCTGGGACATTTTGTACATCTTGGATGTTCGCAATTGGTACAAATTTTATTGGCACCATATGTTGTATCACATTTATGACAAGTTCTATGAATTCTCATTCGAATAGGTTTTTCGATTCTCCAAACATCTTTTTCTCCAGTAAGAGATTGCCATTCATGAGGTTCGATTTGTAATTGAAAACGTTCAGCTAATTTTCGAGCTCTTTCAGCATTAATTTCTGCTCGAGAAACTTTTGTTGGTTGAGGTTGAGGTTGAGGTTGAGATTTGGATTTGGATTTGGATTTAGGTTGTTGTTGTTTTGTTGCGCTAGAAGTGGTGGTTTTGGTAGCGGTTTTGGTAGGGGTATCAGTTGTTTGTCTCGTTTCGGCGACAGCGGGAATGGATATAGGTATTTCCTTGGATGGTTCTGGCGTTGGCGTTGGTGTTGATTTTGGTATTGGTTTTGATTTGGATGCTTGATCAGTGGATTTGGGGACACTAAGAAATTTATAAGTTATTAATAAATATGAACTCCAATCATTAATCCTCCATGTTCAATCGTTAATGTCCAATTCTCAAATTTTGAACCTACGGATTTTTGAAGTTACAAATACACGTAGACATGGTGAAAAAGAAATAACGAAAATAAAATATATTAAAATATTCATCGCTTACCTTGGTCCTTCTGTAGTTGAAGTTGAAGACCTTCCAGCAAATGATAATCTTTTTGATCCATCACTTCTTTTTAAAACTGTCTTCATTCGTCCTAAAACTCGACTTAATCCTTTCTTTTTATCATCATTTGATGTTGTAGGTATTGTAGGTACTACCGGTGCTCTCGGTGCTCCTTGCGCTGAAGAACTCATTGTTGCGGGGTCTTATTTTTAAAATATATTCCGTAACCCGTAATCCGTAATTTGTGGTCGTAGTTCGTAGTTCGTAGTCCGTACGTAGTCTGTAGTCCGTATGTAGTCTGTAGTTATTGTCGATCTGTCGAAATTGAATCTTGGATTTATTGAAATTAATTCGTTAAGGATTGAACTGATTGAACTGATCGAACGATGGAATTGATCGAACCAATATGAAGAATGTATGTCGAAGAAATCCCCAGACCCCAGAAACCCAACACTCAAAGTAAAATCGAAACCCTCAAAAATTAAATTCGAGATTCCATCAATCACTTATCCTTTTCTTCCCCTCAAAATTTCCTTCCCTTTCTAACAAAGGTGGCGTGTTAATCTCCGTGTAGAATAAAAATAAATCCCCTTTCGACTTTTGGGGTGTGAAAGGTTACTACGATTAAACTTCAATCGATCGTCTGCCTCGTGCGTTTCGGAACCAATGTACCGGTATACAGGGAAAATATTGGAGACCACCAAAATTGGATGATAATTATATGTTGTGTCTTCCCAAAACTATTATGTAAAAGGAATTGAAAGGTTGTATCGAGTGATTGGTGTGGTAATCAATTGTCTTGAATAACTGTATGACAAAAAGATATATTAGGATGAAATGTTTGAGACGATAGTTGGTGGTAGTTTTTTTGGTAGTTGTGGTAGTTGTGAGTAGTAAGAATCGTAATGAGTGTATGAGGTGATGTAGTAATGTAATAATGTTGTGTATGTGTATCTTGACTATGTATATTATCAAGATGACTGACCTCTTTTATCAAAAGTTCAGCTGTATGTAGGTAGATATCGGTTGAAGAAAAAGAGGAGAGAAAAGGGAGATGAATGGGATGATTGGAAATTAGCGAGCCAGCGAGGCAGCGTGCCAGATAGACGGGACAAGAGAGAACCAAAAAGTAAAATAATGTGGGGGCTTGATAGTTCCCGAATAATCAAAATGCTTGGTATTTCTGATGGCTTGTCGTTGGTGGAGAATGGTGGAATTGCTTGAATTTTGTTTGGATACCGTGGATATTGTTAAATGTATGAAATTTACCGATCGAGGTGGTGGTTCCAAATGGATGGGATGGTAAATAAGATGATGATGGGTAGAATGAATATTAGAAGTAATGAGATGATTTGCGATGAGATGTGATGATGCGATGAGATGAGATGAGCTGAAATGAGCTGAATTTCGAATAATTCAAAGAAGTTGAAATCAAAACTATGGCGAGGTTGATTCCAAGAATGTGAATGTGACTGTGATTGTGATGGTAAAGGTAGGTAGTCTAAGTTCTTGAGCCTTTTCTTGCTGACATACCCTCCTTGTACAACTCGAAAGAAAAAAAAGATATTCGAGGGTTCACGAGTGATGTGTGAGTACTCGTATTTTGATTCGGATGATGGTGGTGGTCTCGAACTTGAGTTTGGATTTGAATGATTTATAACAAAAGTTATAAAATTGACCACTCTTAAACTCCACTTCTCATAAGATTGTAATTTTGACACGTATAGAAGATTCGAAAGGAGGAGAAGTATTTTGAGTTTTGAGGGAAAAAGAGTTGATAATGTACTTATGATTACTTTAGGTCTGGTTTGAAGTTTTTTGTTGATATGCAACAATGAGGTGTAAAGTAAATATCATTCGATCCAATTATTCGATGAGGATTTTTTCCAACAAAATAAAAGGGTTCTGTTTTAGAAGAGGGGGGGTAGGATTGATTTGAAGGATGATTTAGAAAAATAATAATATTTCATCATTCAAGGGTTCCAAGCCAAAAAAGGTTTATGACTGTAAATATGTACGATTAAACTTATTAGAGGGATAACCTCAAAACATGCTACTATACTAGGGTATATTTTCACTTTTCGTAGGGTCGGAAAACTTTAATCTATCCCTATTGTCTAAGGTCAACTTGAAATACATCCTCCTTCCCCCCACCCACTCACCATGTAAGATGGATGGATTTGAAGGATGATTTGAAGAATGACTAGAGGGGTAACCTCACTATTGGAACCTCTAGACTCTAGATGAATGTGTGGTCAAATTGTACAATTTTGGTATATGTCCGTGTTCCTTGATGGATCAAAATACTGGGGTATCTTTGTTAATTATTCGTAGATTTTCGGATTTAGTTTCTTATGAGCACTGGTGGAAGTTATTAGGTAGTTATTAGGTATCAAACAGAATAAAAATATTCGGGATCTAGGAGTCCTCCGATTTCCCCGAACTTTCAAATTGAATATCAAATCGACAACGGTAAACAAATACCGAATAGAGTCAAATATCCATCAAAAAAGTAAAGAGAATTAATAAACATCTATATTCATCACAATCCTTAGATACCTCGGTAGGAGTAAATTTCATATGACAATGATAGATGATATCTACTACCGGTATCTAAAGAGTCGAGTTCGGTGATAGGTGATATTCCCCAGGGTATTTGATCAATGAAGGACATTTTTGTTATGGGTCAAACTCGGTCGAGACTCGAG
The DNA here is from genome assembly GCA_004786225.1 of Botryotinia narcissicola. NCBI lineage: Eukaryota > Fungi > Ascomycota > Leotiomycetes > Helotiales > Sclerotiniaceae > Botryotinia > Botryotinia narcissicola. The sequence continues at coordinate 5,554 of PQXJ01000747.1, read as the reverse complement.
AACCATGAAGATCTTTCTATACATATAATGATTGGGTAGAATATTCTTTGTTTGTTCATAGCCGTGTCTTCCGGTATTTTTTGATATCTGATCAAATTAACTAAGTATAATGGTAAATAGGTATGATAATCGAGATTATACTCATTCGGTTATCCCCCCTTCATTGATCGCGAAAATCTCAAGACAAGACGAACAAAATGTTTCTTAATAATCCAAATCCCCTAAATCCTATCGAATCATTCATCTCAATTCGTATCTTCAACGATCAAATCACCAATTATAAAAATCATCAACGCGCTCGGCAAATCTTAACATCGGAGCACCATTACTCAATTCATATGTGAAAGGTAGGGTAACTTTTTTTGATACCCGTTATATCTACCTATTGACCGCGCGGAACCACCAAGTAGGTAAGTCAAGGATAAATAGGTAGAATGATACTATTCGGAATTTAGTTAAACAAGTCTGCACCTACTGACCCACGAATTGAAAATATCCCAGTTAATGGATGGTGTGGAGTTAAAGGAAGACGTGAGATGATTTGGGAAATTGATGATTTACGCGTCGACTATCGACGACAAGGACGGATTTCGTTTCAAATGATTTCTTTTCATTACCTCCTTATTGACATAGCGATACTCCATATATTACATACTTCAACATCACATTCAACACCACAGTCAACATCACGGTCAACATCACATTCAACATCACCCACTTCAAGAGATCAGATAATCACAATATCATGAAAGCCAAATCCCAATACCGAGGAAAAGAAAGCAGAATATATATATAACAAACTGACATCACTCAAAGTATAAAAAATGGGAATCCCCTCACGATTAGGAAAATCATTTCTAGGGATCGATATCCTCCCTCATCCCATCAGGGATTTACGAATTTACCTGTTCACGACTTTGCATACGGCATGAACATCCCGTTCATCCCGCCATCCCATCCCCATCCCATTCTATAAGTTTCAACCCAATAAACGGTAAAAAGCAAGATCCTCTCACGACCCTCCCTTCTCCTGGAAATCCCTGAATAATTATCAAATGGAACGAGCGCTGATTTGATCGACCCTAAAACCCCACTCAATCAGGTCCATTATCGGATAGTGAAGGGATGTCACACACCCAAAAGTAAACATTATATTACCAGTGTGGCATTGTCCCAAAAAAAAAAAAAAAAAATTGTCCATTATGATTTGATACCCAAAAATTAAAACAGTCATCATTTTCTTTGTCATAATCAGCCGGTACTTAAGTTGGGTTTTTTTTTGGTGCCTTGCCATGGCATTGGTATTTTTCCCAAGAAATCCAGATGTGTACTCCGGTAATATTTTGGAATGGTCTTGGCTGCTTTTTTACCCTGCATTTAACCTAGATATGGTTTGATCAGTGATTTTGGTGTGGATGAGATGAACGAATGAGGTGAGAGCTTTCGCATTTTACGATACGCATGATTCTATTCGTCAGTTGTTCTTCCTTTGACTTCTGGGATTTACAAAGTAGACTTAGTAGAGGGAAGTAAATTCACTCGGTATGGAATTAAACGTAGTGTAGATAAGGCATTCTTTAATGTCTCGATAGAATCTCAAGTAAAATAACGGTAGATGAAATATACGATTGCCGAAATATATACCATTGAATAAATGATTCACCAGGTGATTCTACTTCATCAATCACATTACAAAAACTAACAAAATATCTAGTGACATGTCCAGTGTACCTAACCCTTTCTCCTCTTTCTTCAGCATATTAGTATACCTTAGTCTAAGCATTACAAGGCATCACAAGCCCCTTCAATGTAGCTATCAACGTAATTGTACCACACTCCAGCCAGCCAGTCAGTCAGCCTAGGTACATACATACATACATACATACATACACATATATCCATACATACTCCGTGAACATACATACTCCGTGAACGTACATACAACCATGCATTCAAATTCCAACACAACATACTTACAAACTAAAATCATGCCATCATCCTCGGTCTGGAGGTAATCAATCCGGACCCATCAATTCCAAACAAACATTTATATAAATTAATCCCAACCGTACACCAACACATTTCCAGAAACACCCACATACTAATGCCATGCGGTATGAAGTCGCAGCATTGCAGGAAACGGTATCACAATGGAACATGAGTGCATGAAAATTATATTCTATCCGTGTACGGAGCATACATAAATTAATTCCATCACACACACACACGCACACACACACCAAAATCGAAAGAGGGGCTAGATAATAATTGATATCTGAACTTTGGATTGGTTCAAGTACGTGGGGAGGGGGAAGGGGTGTAACGTGAGGTTTTGGGAATGCTCAATCGTTACATGAATCACGATTTGTGAGGTGTGGTAGTTGGTCGCACTGATTGATGAAATACACAAACACAAACACAACACGAATCGAAAGGAGTGAAAACACGAGGAAGGGGATACGATACGATGCGGTTCGATACGATGCATTTACATACGCAGCATATTCCATTATGGTAAAAGAGAAACCGGCTATCTTTTCCCCGATGAATGAATGGGAAATCTTCCTATTGTACTTCCTCCTTCGTACAGATAGTACAGACTGTACAGTAAATAAGTATATTGATTGTATAGTACTCGAGTAGTGACTTGCTTGTTTACTTACTTACTTGCTTGTTGGTTACGGAATAACATCGCGCAAACATCATGCTTACATCACCGAAATCAAGCTTCAAACCATGATATTCATGTGGTGAGCTACAATCGGTCTGGTAAAATCACGGATTGATGCTTCTCAAGTTCCATTCTATGCATACATATCACTCCATTCTATTGCATTATCAAGTTTAGAAGCTTCTGTCATGTATCGAAGCTCCACTCCGTCTAGGGTGAGATGTAGTTGTGGTTATAGTTTGGGGCATACATACAGAGATACATACGAGTAGACAGATAGTATACTCATACATACATACATACATACGAAGTACGAATTACTCGTACATCCATATCATATACCCGCCGCGTATACATGCGCGTGAAAACAAAAAGAGAAAATATGAATGAAGATCTTCTATCCAAAGTATCTTCATCCCCTCCCAAAGAAACGGCTTTAGAAATTCAAAGGGTTTAGAAATGTATAATGACGATATATCTATTTATTCATCCTTAAACCCCCTTTGTAAATCTTCATGGAAGGGGAGGGACCCAACATTTAACTTTTTGATCCCAAAGAAAGAAACTTAATTCTCAACGGTTGTTGGGCCCAACTTGACCAAATCGTCACACCATTACAGGGCTGGACTTGGATGATTTTGGGAATGGAGATTCATGAGGATCTTTGAATAAATAGATATGATGTATAGAATAAAATGATTTTTGGAACTATGAAAGTTTATGCTTGAATGAACACATGTACACTATACATTGTACATAATGCATTGTCTATTGCCCATTGTCATTGTCCATTGTCATTGTCCATTGTCATTGTCCATTGTACAGACTTCAAATATCATATCTGTAAAATGAATAACTGATGTATCATTCTCCATGGCGCCGGGCTAGATTCTTCGGTGTGAGACATCCTTGCGTGGCTTTTTGAATGAAAATGAAAATAAAAATGGATGATGAATTGATGGATGAATGCCATTGAATGGATATCTACGGGTTAATGATTGAATTGGATTGAATCGAATCAAAGATGAATGAGTGGATTATTTAATAACTTACCGGTACCACCATGCCATCCATACCTTACATGCCCAATGCACCGTTACCGTACCAGCTATTCGGAAAAAATACGGTTTCTGGTATCTCCCCGGGAAAGAAGATGGGGCGGCGGAGATAGGAAAGGAATTCATGTATGAAAATGGAGAAAGAGAAAGAGGACATAGCTTTGTTCGATAAGCTGAAGATATATTTTCTTGGGTATTAGTATTGTTATTGGGATTGGTTGAAACATGGTAAGAAATAAAACAATATTATATTCCGTGCGTACTTTGTCCTTTGTACTTTGTACCAATAAATTTCATGAACTGGAAATTGTGATTTGATATTTGATACATACCCATACTCTGTGGATATTTGTCCTTGTCTTGCCTCGATTCGCCTCGAATTTCCATATTGTATAGGATAGGATAGAATAGGATAGGATAGAATAAACATAAACTATTCAATCTACGCCACATCGACCCATTTCATCCCTCTCTTCGCCGAAAATCCTACCCATCAACATCTACAATTTCCAAAATCGGATGATTTCAGCGGCACAACCGATTTCAATCCTAGTCATCTTTCTTTCTTTCTTTCTCTCTTTTCTTGACTTCTACCTTCTTTTCTTCCTTTTTCTCCTTTTCCCCTGACTACCTCTTACACTATGAGTCTCATATCATCTCATCACATCACATCGGACACGGATATATCTCCTCTGGGTGGAAGCGAACGTAGGTCCAGAATCTTTAAATTTAGGGTTGGGATTTCCACCAATCGTACTTTGTACTTCGTAAATCTCGATTTTGTACTTGATCGAAGTTACTTTTTTATTTAAGATTTATCTCGTCATGTAAATAGATAAGTAGATCGGTAGATAGTAGACAGGTAGACAGGTAGATGATGAATGGATATAATAGGCTTTACTTACTTACTTCTAGAAATCAACCCATCATAACTTATAATTGATTGACAAACGTCAACTCAGCTACTCTACAAGTCTGTGCTTTAGGGTTCACGACGGGAAGTCTAAGGATGAATTAGCTAGTTCATCCATCGATAGGGTAAAAATTAGTTTTAATTTCTTGAGCCTCTGAGAATAAAATCAACCAAAGGGATAGCTTCTAAATGGTGGAATGAACGAGCTCTCAAAGTGGGAAGGGAAGAATGGGGACGGATAGAACCGCCATTAGAGCCGCCATTTTGGTCGGCGCTGAGATCAATTATTGATCTTTACTTTGGGGCTTTTGGGGGCTTTTTGGAGCTGGTGACGGGAGGTTAGTATGGTGGCTCTATTTATAAATTTTGTGTACTTGTAAAGTATTTTGTAAAGGGAATGGAATGACGATTGTGATGATGATGTACTGAATATTTATATATGAAGATAGAGTTAAGAAATTATTCCATCATTCCAGCACTCGATTTTTGAAATTTCTAGATATGTAGAATTGATTATCACAGCGTTAATGTCACGTACCTAGCGAGTATTGTACTTCAGTACCTAGGTATTCAACAGACAAACGCAACTCTAACCGAATACCCTGAATTCCCATTCAGCACACCCCAACTCCGCCTAACGCACGCCACTTTTCGCTAATCAAATTCCCAAGCCTCATTCTTCCAAGTTTCATCCCGACACAAAATAAGCAATCATACATACATAATATTCAGATCCAATACACAGGGTCTTGGGAATTTTGATACGACGCTGGTGAAAGGTAGTAGGTAAGCTTTTGTATTTTGATTGACTGATTGACTGACTGACTGACTGACTGACTGATTGATTGATTGATTGATTGATTGATTGATTGATTGATTGATTGATTGATTGATTGATTGATTGATTGATTG
>PQXJ01000746.1:0-11505 GCA_004786225.1 Botryotinia narcissicola | reverse complement strand
TCCTTATGATCATACCTCAAGTCAATCTATTTTATTATCACCATACATACCTATTATATTATCAAATTTACCAATCTACATAACTATCCCTCCTCGATAGATATATAATAAAACGAAAAGCGAAAGCCTATAAGATTATAAGATATATTAAAAAGTTTACATAGATATATCACAGCTCACTAACTGTGGCACTATGTAAGATAGTAATCACCTATATTCTATTCTTTGTTCTATATAAATCCGAGATATGATATATAAGTTGAATAAAGTTAAATCAAATGAAGGGAGTTGTTTATAATATAATAGTAAATATAAAACTGAATAGTTATATTACTAAGATTGATTGAGCGATTATTCTAATAGTAAGAAAAGTTCTACTTGTTTGATATATAATTTCAACTATTGTAATTCTAAGAGACTCCAGATTATCACCTAATAAGCTAATATTTAAACAAGTATAAATAAGATTCGTCCTCTAACTCTACAAAATGAACAAAAACTATTCATTAATGATTCGTTTAGTATAGGTATTTTAATATAAGATGAATAATATTAATCTTTATAGATTAATTAGATTGATTCTAAAAGCACTAAGATTAATATTCTCCTTATTATATTTCTTTATAAGGAGCTAAATCAATCTTATAGAAAATATAAAGAAAAAAGTAGTTGTATTTGAATTTATGTAATAGTAGAATTATCTGCCTATCAATCATATTATAGTTTTCTTGTACAATATTAAATAGTATTATTGAAAACAAAAGATAATCAACTATAACTATATAATCTACTAGTTACAATCTCTAATAACATTCGATTATAAGGCAATCAATTTGCTTTTCTATATTTTCAATATTGAGATAATAAATATTTTAAAAGGTTTGGAGTATATTATCCGTCTAAAGCTGGCTGAGTAGATCACTATTTATATTAATAGTATTTTAATTATTTGGTATATCAAGGGTAATATCTCCAACTTATTCCAATAAGTATTTTTATATTATTATAAGATTATAAGGAATAGACAAATAACAATCTAATAATCACCTGGATATACTGGAATCCTTAGAAACAAGAAAACTAATCAATTCGCTAATCTGGGTGCTTATAATAACTATATCTAAAACAACAATTTATTTCTTTTTATTATTAATAAAATAAGTTTAATAGCCAGAATTTTTATATAAAGAATAGAATAAAAATAATAAAAGTGAAATAAGGTTATTCTTGCTAGTTGATATTGTTACTAATATTTCAACTATTAAGTTAAGAAAGTTAAGGAACTTGTCCTCCCCCACTTGATTCTTTAGTGATTAGTAATACTCAGAATTGGATATAGGGACTTTGTATTCTATTATCAACATTTTTAGCATAATAATTCTATTTCATAATACTTCTATAAATATAGTAAAAAGTCTAAATACTTAGTGTTCTACTAATATTCTTATATTTAATTCAATAATTAACTGAATAAATCCGGTTTAATTCCACAAAATATAAAAAGTGCAATCAATTATCTCTTTTTTCTTCTAAAGATCTTAATAGACTTTGTAATCCTTTTAATAATTATTAATTACTTTAAACAATCATACTCAACTTCTTTAAAAAGCCTTTAATCTCTTACTTTCATATTACCAACTAAAGCTACACCCCCCTTTAAAGCCGCTTCCCCCTCTCTCCATTACTATACACAAACTACACCATACAAAAACTTACAATATAAGGCTCTACAACTAATTACAAATCTAGATTACTCAATATAAAGTGAGTTGAATAGTATTAATATTATAAGCAGGAGATAAATAGCAAAAGCGTATATAACACCCCTAATCGCTTTTCCCCCAGTCTGTATTACAGCTATAAAAATACGGAATGTGTAACTATACCAGCACCCCTGTTAGCATAGTTTATCCCTAGTACCCCCTGGGAGGTTGTAACGAGCCCCTGCGGCTTGCCTCCTGGATGTAAATTAAAATAAATAAATAAATAAATTGTGAGGTGATATTAATGTACTAAAAATGTTGATAATAGAATGTAAAGTTCTTATATCCGATTCTGAATACTACTAATCACTAAAGAATTAGGCAAGGAAAAATAAATTCCTTAGATTTCTTGATTTGATAGTTAAGATGTTAGTGATAATATTAACCAATAAGAATAACCTCATTTCACTTTTACTATCTCTACTTTATCTTTTATATAAGAATTCTAACTATTAAGCTTATTCTACTAATAGTAGGGAGCAATAAGTTATCGTTTTCGATATGATTATTATAAACACTCAAATCTATAATCTAATTATCTTTCTTTTTTTCAATAATTCCAATATATCCATTCAATTATCAAATTACTTTTTATCTATTTCTTATAATCTTTTTATAATTTAGAAATATTTATTTAAATAAATTAAAAGTATTATTTCTAATATATTAGATAACTAAGGTGTTGTTGATGTATATAATGATTTACTTAGTTGGCTTCAAATAGATAGCATGCTTCAAACCTTTTAGAGTATCTATTATTTTAATATTAAAGATATATGAGAGCAAATTGATTGCTCTATAGCTGAATGCTATTAAAGATTGTTCCTAATAGATTATATAATTGTAATCGATTATCTTTTGTTTTTGATAGTATTATTTAATGTTATTTAAGAAAACTATAATATGACTATTAGGCATATAATTCCATTATTATATTAATTCAATTTTAGCTTCTTCTTTTTTTATATCTTTTATAGAATTAGTTTAACTTTCTATAGAGAAATATAACAAGAAAAGTATTAGTTTTAATATTTTTGGGATTAATTCGATTAGTTTGCAAAGGTTAGTATTATTCATTTTATATTAAAATGCCTGTACTAAACGAATCACCAATAAGTGGTTTTCGTTCATCTTGTGGAGTTAGAGCGCGAATCTTATTTGTGTTTATTCGAGTGCTAGCTTGCTGAGTAATAGTCCGGAGTCTTTCAGGATTATAATAGTTGGAGTTATGTATTAAACAAATAAAACTCCTTTTACTATTAGAACAATCGCTTGATCAACTTTAGTAATATAATTGTTTAGCTTTATATTTATTATTGTATTATGAGCAGCTCCCCCCACCCGATTTGGCTTCATTCAGCCTGTGTACTATACCTCGAATTTATATAGAGTAGAAGATAGAATATAAATAATTATTGCTTTGCATAGCGCTATAACTTGTATACTATAACATATCTATACAATTTTTTTAATATATCTTACAATTTTATAAGCTTTTATTTTTTATTCTATTATATATCTTTTAAAGGAAAGCTTTCAATCAAATCAAACTCTCAATTAGTGTAGGGTAGATTGAGTAACTTTATCGCCTGTTTTACTAATAAAACAGATTGTTATTTCGTTATTCATTTCTAGGTGTAGGATGTATATTTCTTTTCTTTGAAAGAGGTGTATTATCTTTATCTTTTCTATTGCAAATATTATACGTTTTTTTTTACTCTATTGGAAAATCTAACAAAGATTGTATTTGAGGAAACCAATATTCTTGTAAATATTTTTGAATATATGATAAATGTAAATATTATTAGTATATTTGAAGTATAGTTTAATATTTTGATTTAGAAGTTTAGCGAGGTATAGGATGTATAGTACAAATAAAAACGGGGAGCCCTGCAGAGTATTTTATTTTATTTGATTTTATTCTGTAATTACATTTTCTAGTCAAACTCTTATTAAATGATTGTTTAGAAAGGCTTAAACTAATTATAGAAAGGAGCAAGGCTATCTTTGTTGGTGTATATATTTTAATAGCTTATTCAACAGGAATGTATTAAATATGTTTTATATATTCAGTATAATCATTGTAATTTTTTGCTTATAGGCAAAGGTTTTTTTGATATTATGTATAAAAGAAGTGACTATTTTTATTACTATTTTCTTAAAGAGCATTTCTTCATATTTAGTGTTGAGTATACCTACTATTATTTTGATCCATTATATATATCAATCAATTATACATTTCAAACCCTTTGAGATACATAAGAGTTAAATTATTGATTATTAGAATTATATTAATGATTTGTTTTTTTTTTCTGATTTTAGAGATTATTTTTATTTCTATTTATCTTTATCTATCTGAGAAATAACTTAATTATAAATATTAATTAAAGATCCCAATGATTATTAATTCAATAGAATCCTAGTAGGGATACGATGACTCTCACCTGTACATGGTGTATCCTACGAACCTTCAATCGTGCGATCAGAGAGCTAAGTAGAGTTAGCTAAAGCCAGGTGGTGATTGTACACTAATCTGAGGCTATACTAGGAGCAAAGGTATATACAACTGATTATCAGAAAGTGATTATAAAAATACTTGGAATAGAGGACTATTAGTACAATAGAGATGAAAACCATTCAATAATAAAAAGGAAATAAGAATGGGATTGATATAAAATTATGTTTTTATAAATTTATATAAGGAATAGAGTCAGAGTATATTGCAATAGAGTATTTATAAAGCGGAATTAGCCCTTGAAACAATGAATAATAAAATTTCTATAATATAGCTAAGTCTGATTAAAGTCTGTGTTGGGAATAGAACCAATATTCTTAACTTGATAAACAAAAATTGATAGAATATCTTTGAGGTATTAGTATATAGAGTTTTCACAACTCAATAATATATATGATTTGTGGGTATATTAGATTGGATATTTATAAATAATAAAAGAAGTAATAGAAAGTATATAAAGATTAGAATAATATTTACTGGGGCTGATGGGAGTATATATAGAATAGAAGAAGGAACATTTTTAGTATCTTATTTCCAAGTGCATAGGAATAATATAACGGCAGAAAAACTTCGATATAGAAAGAACACTTTTAGCAAGCTATACTCGATAATACTCAATTGATATTATAGTAATAGAGAATCTCAAATAGAAGCTAATCCTATAATATATATGTATAATGTACTTCTAACACTCTACTTTCGATTACAAACTATACATTAAGGAAATGGATTCTATAAGCAAAACTTTAATTAATAGATTGAAAATATTATGAAAAAACTACCTAACTAGGGATTTGAAATAATAAGCCTACGAGATATAGTCAGCCTTATTGTATAGAAGAAATCCGGTAAGGTAATGTGAAACGACTATTAACTACGAGGTGTAGTATATAATAATAGTGATAGCGACATTGTCTATATAGCTCGAGAGAACAAATACATATATTGGTTTATAATCGGATATTATAGGGCAGAGGGCATAATGGAGATATTAGATAGGTTTAAAGAGTAAACAGGAATAAAGGTATAAAGGAATGGTTTTAGTCCTAATTAGAACTTCCGAAGGTAATCATACAATAGATAGTTTAATATAGTCAGAAGATTCTATAGAGATCTAGTATTAATGGTTTTATTATAAGTGAGCTGGGAAATCGTTTGTAGATATAGCGAACCTACTTTGTATTATAAGATATTCTAGAAAGTAGTTATAATATAATTCATTTCTGTCCCCGTGGTGGACCAACGAGTGTAGGGAAGCATACCGAGCATATACACAAGCCAGGAGAATCAGAACTACGAACAAAATTGTAACTACTTAGTATAATCTACACAAAGTTATAAAAGCAGTGAAACGAACCTACTAGATCAAGCGCTTGAATAGTGTATAGAATAATTAAAAGCTATACAAAATTATAAACTGGCACAAGCTAACCCCAGAAGTAACCCTCAAAACCCCCCCTCTAATATTCGACGGCTAAAAGATCATCAATACCAAAAAAAAGGTTGAAATATTTTTTACATTGGTTTTCTACCACTTCAAAGCATCGGACAATCTATAGTACGACCCTCTTCAGGAATAGGGCGATCCGGCGATTTTGCTATGGAAAAGAATGATTACTGCAAAGAAAATAGAAAAATTTGTAATAAAAATCAGAAGTATGTCACCTAAAATCGATCGGGCAATTATTTGTCTCCTTAAGGTATACTGATCTAATATTAAGAATGTAATATATAAAATCTTTATAGCCTGCTTTAAGTTTAGTTATTATTTTAGTGAGTGGAAACTTACTGAAATAGTTATACTATCCAAAATTGGTAAAAAAGATAGAATATCTTCGAGATCGTAAAGGCTGATTATATTGATATCGTGTATCGGAAAAGGGCTAGAAAGGTATATCGCTAGTCAAATTGTATAAACGGTTCTGAGATACAATATTATCAACTCTTAGCACTACAGAGTGTTATTGAAAAGAGCTGGAATTGATCTTATAGCTACCTTCACTCATAACACTAAGCTCGCTTTGATAGCTAACAAAGTGGTCATGTTGGTAACGATGGATGTACAAAGCGTTTACAATGCACTCCTCAAAAGACGGCTCCTATAATGTATAAAGAAACAGAATCAGTTTATAATGCTCTTACAACTTATTGATTTGTTTCTGATTGAGAGATATGTGTGTGTAAGGCTTGAAGGAATTACAACACGAGACTTTCCGGTTGTATACGGTATCCCCCAGGGATCGCCACTCTTCCCGATTCTATACATTCTCTACCTCACTAAGCTTTTTAATTAGGACAAAATACAACACTTCGGATATATTAATAATATAGCTATATATTATAGATCTAAAGATCTATCCATAAATATATATATACTTTGCCAAATCGTTTGATATATTCTATAATAAGGAGATCAGAATAGAATCTTTTTTACCCCGGAAAAGTTTGAATTATTTTATATATTAAGGAAATATAAAACTATAAATCCAACTATAAAAATAAATCAGGATCTAGTTATCACATCAACCCCCCTGGGGTTTACTAGCGGAGTACAATTAATTCTACACTAGCTCAACGTTTTCTTTGATCAGCGCCTAACGTTTTTATAGTATATTAAAACATACACTATAGAAGCTATATGTATTACACCTTATATCCGATTAATAGCTTATACAATCCATGGATTATCTATAGCCTACCTACAAAAAGCAATCGTTATCTGTATACTCCCCATTGCCCTCTTTGGTTCTGAGGTGTAGTTCAATAGGCTATATAAATAATACCCAAATGCAGATTATATTCCAATTAGCACTCCAATCAGCACCGGAATCAAGAAATATGTTGACCTGATCAGTAAGATGATTTATAATACAATTTAAAAAGCTTTACCCATCTATAAGATTATCTCGATGATTATATTTCTTATAGAAACTAGTCTTCTGGTTAAAATCATTATATTGGAGTAAACAAGATTTAGATTTGTTTTCAGGCTTCAGATAGTGAATATATAATATCTACTCATAAACCGATTGAAGTTATATATTAAAAAAAGAAAACGAGGTATAGGTATATTGAAAAACTTTATTATCAAATTGTAAAAAATGGGATGAGTAATCTTTGCAATCGAACACCCCAGACTTTTACAACTGTATTTCTTTTTTGAATACTGTATTAATTCAACAAATTATATAAGCAAAGAGGATATTACGAAAGCTTTTAAAGACTAATAGAATCTAATTCCCTTAGAAAACTATTTTTTATTCTTATATATATTCAAACAATACTATAAACGTGGACACTGTGTAGGATATAGTTTTGTAATCTACCATTTTAAACAATAGGTTGATAGCAGTCACGGTTGTGTATGTAAACAATCGTATATCTTTAATATTGAAGCGATCAATGTGTGATGGGGATTAGAGTGTTTTCTAAACATTATTGAGTGTCTCTATTGGGGCTGAATATAGCTATACATTGACAGCTCCTCAATGATCTAAGGAATACAAGGGAGTGTCACCAATTTCTCCCAATAAGCCTATTATAAATGTTATCAAGTAATATAACATTATGATATCACAATCAAATAATCCCCTGGGCATACTGAAATAGAGGGCAATAAAGCAGTCAATCGCCTTGTTAATTAGGATACGATTGGATCAGTTAATCCTGGCTTATTATATCTTCCCATAGTCAACAATTCCCATTTTGTTCTACACACTAAATATCGGCACTTAAAAAGTAAATAATAGAATGCAAAAAGAGATCTAATCTCCAAAACATACAACACATAAAAGCTAGTATATACCATTGTGGAGCTGGGGAGCCTTAAACTCCCCCACATTGTATTACACATACTTATAGCAATACAAACTGGGTATAGTGACTTCACAGCTTATCATATTAGATTCAATTATAAAAACAGTATTAACATCTGTATATACGGGAGTAATAAAAGCTTGTTATATTTCTTTCAGTATTCAATTAATAATCAAACGTGTGCTGATTGGCCACTAGCACCGAATCGATTTCGATCCAAATGGGATGTGATAGTATATATCAACCACATCCTACAATTACAATATGGTTTCATTAATCTTTTTATTAAATCAGGATTCTATATTAAGATCTACCCCAACTATATATAATAATGCAAATATTAATTTATTAATTTACTTTATTACCTCGAGGATGAATTTTCTATCCCAAATAATTTAAAATCTTTATTTATCAATTATAAACTCCACAAACACTTTTTCAATTGATAACAATCAGCCCAATTACTTATTGATACCCAAATAACATATAAAACAAAGCTCTCTAAAATAGGGTTATAAATCTTCTGATATAATAGCTGTAGAATCGTTATAAGCGGTATTGAATGGGGGAATACTGAGAATAATAAACCCTTGATTAGCTAATATTATACTATTTTAAGTGGCTGGGGTGCTAGCAGCCTGTAGACCCACTCCTTAGCATATCTAAAATACCCCTAGGGAGGTTAGATATTAGATGTTAATTATTATAAATAAATAAATAAATAGAATTCTAATAAACCTTTAGAAAGCAAATAGTGATCTGGTTAAATCCTAATGAGATATTTGAAACTCTTATAATACTCTTTTCCACTTTTTCAAGGAATATTTTCATATTCTATAGAAGTTTGTTAGATATATGGTCTAATTAGAATAGATTTGTTATAAGATTATTGCTATTATCGAAGTACTCAAGAACCTTCTTTTGTAAAACCTAGGCTTTTTCTATAGTATTTTTAATTGCTATACTATTAATAACCAAAAGCGGTACTTTAAGATTAATAGCGAGTTTATATTAATTAATCATTTTGTATAAATTTTTGTTATAGTTTACCCTATCGATAATCCCGTGTTAATATTAACATTTCTCTTTTTTTATTATAATTATTAATCCCCATTACTAATGTTTCGCCTAGTTGATATCCTTAGCTTTAATTATTCTATAATTTTGATATACTGTTTTGCATTTGCTTATCCACCAAAGGGTAGAACAATTAGAAGCATCTTTCTTCTTTCCTACTAAGCGAATCGCTAATTCAAATAGAGAATCCAGTATTCTTATTAATTTATTAACCTACTTGGCAGATATATTCACTGAATTTGAAAAATGGGGAACTCTATTCTTTATAATCTCCTAAAAAATTAAAAGATCTTTCTTACTGATTTTATAATTAAAAAACTTAGTGATAAATGAAATGAGGTTCGGGATTGTAGTTATTTGTGTTTTATAATCAGAATTGTTTTTCAGATCATTATCAATAATAATACTAGTGAAAGGGATATTAAAGAAGGTCAGATCAATTATATAATCTGCTTCATAGATAGGGACCCCTAGGGTTCCAATAAAGTCCATTCCATTTGAAAGAAACTATTCTATAAGAAAAGCTTCTTAGCCAACTAAAGTTATACTAAACTCAAATAGATTATACTTAGCATTGAAATCGCTATCTACTACTATATGATTAGAGAATATTATAGAAATTACTAGATCCATTATCTTCCTATTGCCTTATTATTAATATATATTAATAATCTATACATTATTTACTTCTATCCAAATAAAATCCCAATATAATTAAATACATTTTTTTTAAACATATAATCACTTACTTTTGTATATATATATTATTATTTTTAGTTTCTCCCTCTCTCTTTCAGAACCGTTTAGACTATCCCAGTTATCCATTAATATAAAGAAGTTATACCTCAGATGGTTCTGAATTCGAGTTCCGGGGTATATGAAGAGTTCCTGTATATATATAATCTTCAAATCTTATTCATATACCATTTATAGTATTGCGATATACATTTCTGTTTTCTTCTGTATATTTACCTAGCCGATCTGTATAGATCAGATTACAGCCGTCTGACAGCTAACGCCATAGTGCCGAGAGGAGTAACTACTCCTTCAAATCGATATCGATATTTATACTAATATACTATAATAGCATAGCATTAAAGAGTGTCTTTTTATTCAGACTGCCCTTATTTGAGTGTTTTCTTTTAGAGTAACAGGAGTCCTCAAGCAAGCTGTTAGCCAGGAAAGTATTCTGAGGGGTATATTAGGAGCTACTTAGGTTTTTATATACAATGATATGTTCCCCACGGATTGAAGGGAATATCTTTATTGCAATACTCCAAGAGACCATTGTAGCTAAGATAGATATCTTATTAACTAATACTTTAATAATTAAATAATTTTTTTTATTATATTTCTTTATCTTATAAATATCATATTTCATAAGATATATATCTTTCCTATTGATTTGATACAATATCACGGGATATTTTTTATATTTATTCTGAAATAGTTTTGTACAATTTGTATATTCAATCTTAACTTTGCACTCAAACCCAAATGGGCTGTTGTGATTTGTTTATAGGATATCGTAATTATTATATCTTGGGGTACTCTTATATATCACTGGATTATAGAAACCCTAACATTCTGGGTTATAGTAAATAATACACTGCTTTGGCTTAATATACCAAGCTTATTTAAAATTATCAAAAAGCTTGATGTTACAACGGATTAGTAACAGGCTGTAGAATTACCAACTTATAGGCTATAATGGTATTATATGCCTCAGTGATTCAGCTGTAGTATACCGGGGGATATTAGGCATCTAAGGAAAGCCTCAGATATGTATATAGTATTAGTTATAGGATACCCTAGAAATCTAGAATATAGTTCCCAGAATAGTAGATTCTAGAAAAGATAGAATATAGTAAGTAAAAAGGCTTCATTAGGATTAGTAATATTCCAGAGGATTAGCCTTAGGATAAAAGAATAAGCTAGGATATCAAGAGTTATAGGATTAGTGTCCTATAATGAATAGCTTAGGAACAATAGTGTTTTAGGAGTGATTAATTATCCTAACTATTTAAGTAAAATAAAGATCTATATAAGGGAAAGGGTTTCATTATAATATAAAACTTTGTATTCAAGAATAATTATTAGTTTTATTATTATAATTACAAGAATTGCAATCAATTACAACCTATTGAATTCCTACTTGAAGTCTAATTTAAACCACCTCGAGAGATCTCTAAACACTTCTACATAACCCTAGAGGCAGCTCCAGTAACACTTGAAGTGTTGGTTCGAGTAGGATACGGAAGACGTAGCACCCACGTGTTCGTAGGTCCTGTATGTCTAATTGTATTCTATCTAAAGAGCTAGCTATGTAGGAAA
>PQXJ01000745.1:0-11520 GCA_004786225.1 Botryotinia narcissicola | reverse complement strand
ATACACATACACACATACACACATACACACATACACACATACATACAAAATAACCCAATCAACTACTCATATACTATCTATTATATTATATATAAGAACCTCAACCTTAGATAACTATAGAGCTTTTCAAACCCAACCGACCCAAGAATATAAGATTAGAAACTCATTTAAATAACTCGCAGTTCTTCTTCTTCAAGCACTGCGGACATGAATCAGCCCACCTATTCTCTCACTATACAACACATCTACGTATTACAAAGCACCCCAGCACGATTTATCACATCTCATTGTTGGAAAAAAATTACATCTCATTGATCTATCATATCAAATATATTTCATTTCTCCCTCCCCTTCCCATCAAGTAATTCCTATAAGACAAACGTAATCCATGCATGCATCGCATCCCCAACATCCAAACGAGAAACCTCCCTCAGAGATACATTGCCATTTCAGTCCACCATGAACTTGCCAAGATAAAACTTCTCAATGAATAGAGTCAATCAGATACCATATTCACCAGGTTCAACATACCAAGTACGCCATTGATCGCCTCGCCTTTGGTATGATACAATACCATGTTTTTGTTTTTTCTTCTCCTATCCTCTTCAGTTTCTTTCATTTTTTCTTACTTTCATTCCCATCACAAGTTCCTCATTACATCAACTGTCTATTAGATGTTCTTGTAACTCCAGATTCTCGTTCTCATATCGCCCGAACCAGTAGCGAAAGAACCTCCTGAAGGACTTGGTGCCACTGAAATAACAGAGTTCTTGTGACCTTGTAACATAAGTTGAGTGTTACCAGTTCTTGGATCCCAGAATTGAACACCTCTATCCTTTGATCCAGAAAGAACCCAAGCTCCATCTGGAGTGAGAGCGACGGAAAGAACAAAGTCCTATCAAATTTTATTAGCATAAAGATTGGACATAAAAATGAATAGTAGCTTACCTTGTGTCCTTCAAATGTACGTAGACATCTTCCACCCTTTGGACCTGTATTTGGGTGACCGCCTCTTGGAGCGACAAGTTCCCACATCTTGATGGTTTTATCCAAACTTCCAGAAACGAGGTCTTTTCCATTGGGTGCGAATGCAACAGAATATACACTGTCCTTGTGACCATCTGGGCCTTCAAGTCTTTCTACCAAGTAACCGGTAGCGGCATCCCAAACGCGAACACTCTTGTCAAGAGAACCAGCAGCGACGTACTTGGTGTCGGGTGAGATGGCGACGGTTGTAACACCATCTTCAATACTAAGAGTCAAAATGTTTTGACTAGCTTCAATATCCCAAAGACGAACAGTACGATCACCACTTCCGGAAGCAATGGTACGGCCATCACGAGCGAAATCCAATGAATAGATATCTTGTTCATGTCCTGAGAAGGTATTTCTAATTGTTCGTGTAGCGATATCCCAAACCTATTTATAGTCAGCACGTGAAAGATTTTAAAAGAGGGGAAAACATACCCTGATCAATTTATCCTCTGCACCTGTAGCGAGATATCTTCCATCTGGACTAAAGCAAACACTTCTAATGTAAAGATCTCCAACGGAGTCTACAGAATCATCTTGAAGGACGCAAACTTTGTTTCCACTGACGACATCATAGATTTTAGCGGATCTATTGCAACCAGTTGCGACAAATTTTCCATCATGACTGAAATGAACACAACAAACTACGGATTCGTGAATGAGGGTATGAACAAGATCAACATCAAGAGTCTTTGGAACATCTGGGTTGAAAATCGCGAACCAATCGGCCTCTACTTTCTTAAATTGTGGTGGTAATCGTTCAAGGTCCAATTCTGCCAAAGCGTTTCCCACATTGCCGACTGGATATTGAGGTCCACGAGCGATACCAGCTAATGGGTGACCGACTTGCGGTGATTGTCTAGGATCGTTATTGTATGGCAATTGCTGTGGCATTTGAGGAGTTGCTGGACCACCTGGACCACGGTTTTGGCGTGGGCCTCCTTTACCGGGACCTGGAGACGCGGTTGATTGAGGAGGTTTGGCACCATACGGACCATTCTGTGGAGGACCTTGTGGAGGATAACCACCTTGGAAAGGACCTTGTTGATTTGGTGGAGGACCTTGAAGAGTTGGTTGTGGTTGTGGCATCGCGTGTGGTGGAAGTGGACCTTGCGCATCTTGTTGTTGTGGCGGAGGAGCCAAACCTGGACCTCCCTGAGCTGCTTGACCAGCCATTATACCTCCAAAAAGATTACTTGGACCATGTCCGATTGCCGGTGGTGCTTGGGATGGAGCATGTTGTGGAGGGCCACCCATAGCAGGTGGACGAGAAGCGCCTCCTCTGGCCTCGAGTTCGTGGCGAAGGCGTGCAATTTCTTCGTCATATCTTTTGGATGTTAGCAAAATAAACCTTCTCTCGTATGAATCCATAACCCTACTTTTGCTTCAAAGAGAGATGTTGTTGTTCCATTTGATAGACCTTCTCTCTAACCATTTGCATCTCCTGTATTTGTTGTGCAACTAAGAAGACATGATATTAGCATCGCGTCGGATATTGGATCATGACCACAGTAAGTCGGAGATTCCCAAGAATTCCTTCCTCATTCTGCCATTCATCATCCTGATCACTTCCCCAGCCATATTGATGTGCGACTCACTATTATGTTCATATTCCCCACTTGCTCGTTGTTGTGTATCGAATTCGGCGCGAATGCCATCCAATAATTCATTCAATCGAGCGGTACCTGGGGCAGGGCCCAAACCGCGATGATTGTACATAGACATCGTGTATTGATCGAGCTTTGATGCGATTTCGGAACTGTTGTGGATGATATGTCTTCAGATGGTCAGCAAACTTAAATTAGAAGGTTGAGGATTCCAGCTTTCTCTGGAGGTCCCATCACGATCTCTTTCAGTGCGCTGCGCCCAGGCGAGAAAAGCAGAGATGAGAGAGAGGTGAAGATGATGGGAGATAAGATTGGTAAAGTACTTACTTTTGGTTGTGCGCAACAGTTTGCTTATAGATTGACGTTGTGATTGAAGTGTGGAAATGCGCGTTTGCAACTTTTTTTTATTTACCTAGGTCTTACAATCTGTCGCAACACCACCTATTCCAATGATGCCAAGTGAACACTAAATTAAAAATCTATTAATCGCATTCTGCAATTCTAAAAAAAAATTAATTTTTGTTATTGAAGAGATGAATTGATAAAGATTGAATTAAGTGAGGTTATTGATTGATCCACGTTGATGATGTTCGGATGAGAAAAGGAATATGATTGATGTTGTTGATGTTGAAGTGGGTGAGTGAGGATGTGGGTGTGAAAGTGGATTCTAGTAATTGAGGTTGGAGGTTGGAATGAGATGGATGGATGGATGGATGGATGTGAGATGTGAGATGTGAGGTGGATGGGTGTAGGTAGTAAGTAAGGTTTTGTGTGGGTGGGTGGGTGATGGATGGATGAATGGATGGATGAATGGATGGATGGATGGATGGATGGATGGTGGTGGTGGTGGTGGTGATAGATGGATTGTATGGTATGTACCGGTTCCTATGGTATGGATGTACTAAATAGGAAAGAAGTGGAGGTCGAAAAAGAGGTGAAAGGGTGAAAGAGGTGAAAGAGGTGAAAGAGGTGAAAGAGGTGAAAGAGGTGAAAGAGGTGAAAGAGGTGAAAGAGGTGAATGAGGTGAATGAGGTGAATGAATCTTTTCAGTCGATTCAAACTTCAGATTCCGTACCGTAGTATGTGTAGTATGTAATAGAGTAGCAAGAGAAAAAAGTATATAGTCAAAGGGCTACCGGTAGGAGAGAAGATAGAGATTACTAAGCACCAGGTAGGTAGACAGGTAGGTAGATATTTAGTTAGTCTTTCCTCCGTGTTAGTACTAAGAAAGGGAGAAGATGAAAAAAAAAGGAGGATCAGATCAGATCAAAGCAGATCAAAGCAAAGCACACACAATGTACCATGAACCACAGACAAAATGGCTTTACATATACAAGACTGAATTCATCACTTTATTAGTCAGGGCTGAATGAAGGTAAAGAAAGTCAAGCTTTTTTACTTTTTCCCTTTCTTCCTCTCTTCTCTCCTCCTCCTCTCTCCCTCTCTCTTGATGTACCCAGTCCCAGTATCGTAAAGATTCATCAAGCAAGCTCGCAAACTAATGAAAACGCTTAGAGCACTTCCATCGATCGAAAAGGCCAGTGTCATGTGATCACTACCACAAACTCACCTAACCCACAGTTGCCACAATTTAAACCTTGTCTCACATTTGCTGATCCTTGTTTAGTCCCGTCATGTAATCCTGGCGAAATATGAATCCAAGGATGATGATGACTAGGGGAGAGAGTGGAGACATTGAAAAAAAGCATGCGACTTCCGAAAATAAGCGAAGAGATACCCAGGTAGGTAGGTATGTACTAGGTAGGTACTACTTTACCCAGTCCAGTCCTGTACTCTGTGGGTAGAATGATTAAAAATAATCCAAGACAGCTTCCTACTCAGTATCTGCACGCTGCAAAGATAACAATCACCAGTGAATGAAGGGGCAAAATTACCTAATCGGAGTTTAAAGTCAGAGTTTACAGTCAGTCATTCTTCCCATCAATCATTTGAATGAGTACTACCTATACACTCACGGTTCACTGCCCAGGTAAAGATAAAATACATCTTATTCAACATTCGATTCATTATCGAAATCAAATGTAAGGTGCCTTTCTTCATTGCCGAATGCTTCATATCGGACGGACCGGGACAATATCTCATACTTACCGGTCGATATACCTACCAGAGATCCAATTTTTCATCAACCAATATGTAAAAGCCCTATTAACATCGACAATCCCTGGTTCTGAGGAGTCAAGTTCATACGAAATCGTTATGAATAACCTCATTGGTGAGCCATTTATTTCTCGGTAGTATCACAGCTGGCCACATGGAACCAATAATCTTCCTATATCACCCACAGGCGCACCATGAGTACGAACGAAGTAGGCTTCAATTGCTTGCATGTTATTTACTGAAGTACAGTACTAGGCAGATTGATTGATTATCTTTTTCTCCCATGTATGCATGTACGGGCATTAGCTTTCACAAGTTATTCTCAATGAGGCACAAAACAATCCTTGAAAGCAACAAGACGCCACTGTAGGTACGGGATATGCAGAGAGGAAGATGCTGCCCGTTTCGTCACAAAATTGTACTTCTCATCGCGGATAGGCTAGAGAGGATACTAGGTAACATCCTCTACAGCCACGTTCTAGAGAGAATCTATTAAATTGACTTTGGGACTAACGACTATACTAAGAAATAGCTGGCACTGTTACGACTGTCGACTCAGATTACCACTTTATTATCAAGCTTTTTCAACAAGCGCACACCAATACATCATATCATTGCAAGAAATCGTTACACGTAAGGTTTTTGAAACTTAAACCAAAGATGATGATTTCGCATACGTGTGCTTATTGAGGGGGACCTCATCCACCGGAGCCACCCTGAATTCAAACGCTTCAGACTATCTTGTACATCAATATCACTTTTAGGGTTTGCAGTACGTACTTAGCATACCTAAACCTTTCACTCGGAATTATATCAATCATCGGTAAGGAAAGCATGGGTGGAGAGACGAAGGAGATATCTGTGTAACCTTTCGGACGGGATAATAATTTGCGCCATAAAAGCATTCATGTTTGACGGCCCCGGATCAATTGCTTAACCGAAAATGCCGGTTACGGGAAAGGTGATGAAGGCCGGTGTGGGTAAGAAACATGTGAGTGGCAACTTATTGACTGTAGAGTGGCTCAAGTGGGTAAAGAATAGGGGTTCGGGATTTGAGTTTTGGATGCCTCGATTTTGAGGGATACAGAAAAGGAAGGTGTTTCTAGAAGTTTTAAGGAAGAAACAGAATTGTGACAGATCGGCGTAGATTTCTGTAACTGACATAAGGTATTTCTGATATCCATTAACAGGGCTTTCTTTCTTTGCTTCGGGATACTACTTAAGTATATTCTTATCGTTTTCAAGTACCAATGAGTGCCAAAGTCAATATAAATATAATACGTCTGAAGAGTGCAAGTCTTCGGCTTCTCTACATGAAGCTATCCCCAGATGTCAGACACGGTGGAAAGATGAAAATCTGAAAGGGTGGAAATATGATATTGATAATTGAGTGCTGTGGGATCTTCTTTTCTCTTCATCCAAGGTCTTTCAACACAAGGAGGTATAGCTGCTATCTCCTAAGGATACTTACTTGAATATAGTAATCATAGACCCAATAGACATTGAACAACAGCGACGACAGAATTTGATGCCACGATCGATCAGAATAATCGTACCTAGGTACCAACTCAAATATTATCCTTGAAGCCGACCAAGATTCTTCCCTTTATCCCATCTTGACTTATATCATCCCAACTCACCTCATCTCATAAGCACATTTACAAGAAATAAAAAAACATGAATGAATACTGGTAGAATACTGGTAGATCTACACAATAACATACCGACAAACCAAAGATAAGATTAGATCTCATCCATCCATTCCACTCTAACCAATACTCTACATCCATCGACCACCCAGAAAACCCCCCAACTTTCTCACTCCTCCAAAAGCAGGTACAATCGAATCGCATACAGACGGTGATAAGCTGCACCCATATACCGATGTACCAATGTGATGAAGTTGCGAGAGAAAATATCCGAATGCGTCAGGCATCACCTGGTACATCGGTACCTGGTCGAGGCCGATCACTCTGAAGTAAGAATGAGTGAGCTGATTCCAGGGCGCCGGAAAACAAAGATGCCGTTCTTGTTCGTATCTTTTGTGTGGGATGGGGATGGGGGTGTGGAAGCTTGGGAATGGGTTGGATAGGTATCTAGGATGAGGGATGGGGAGATGGATAGATGGATAGATCGGAACTTATGATCTTATAATCATATCATATGAATCTTTTGCTTGGCTAACTGGCTGGCGCCCTTTGTCTAGATGTGGAAGAAAAGAACATCGGTCGTACTATCTACCTAGGGACCTACGTACTTCGCAGTAAATACGTACCAGCTACAAGGAACGCGGGATCTGTATGAGCTGTTGTGTTGCTGGTGATAACCTCATCTCACCATGGAAGACCAGACTCACTCGAATGACAATCCCACAACCAACCCACAAACGAAAGATTCTCGTAAGAAATTCCAGGGTTTATGGAGAAGACTTACTATTCGAGTGAAGTACAAGGTTACGAAAAGGAAGCTAATTTTATCAGATCGAATATCGTGAATGTCTTTTTTGATTCGTGCGGGATTTGATGAATATCTACCTAGTAGGTGTCTAGTAAATATTTGTAGATACTTGGAGATACCTTAACTTCTTCATTGTATGTTAGTTGGGCTTTTCTTATTTCTTTTTTTTTTTCCAAACCCCTTTTTATCTATGTAGGGAGAGAGGGAGATCTGATGCTAGGTAGTTTTAATTGATATTTCTTATGATTGAAGAAATCTTATTAGTCAATTGTAATAAAATCTAAAATCCTAAAATCCACATTCCCGAGTTTCTAAAATAGTTACATCGGATCGGATCAATTGTATATTTTATATTTTACCTCGTATATATCCCGTAATTACCTACAAACTAGCTATATTCTATATAGAAAAGAAGAAAAAGAGGGTCTTTCGATTAGAGAAGAAATGTTGAAATAGATAGACCTACCCTACTACCCTACTACCCTACTACCATACCTACCTAGTATGGTATATCTATACCTAGTAGATATCACAGTACATATCTCATCCTCATTTCTCCTCCAAAACTTCCGATTGTCGCATCAACATTCGAAATCAATTTAATAAAACATACCGCCACTCTCCTTTTTCTTTCCTTTTCCTTCTTGCTCTTGAATAACTTTGATCACTCGCTGGTGATATATTCACCAAGTCTTTCTTTTACATTTCGAAGCTTTCAATCCGTGTGTAATTTACCTACATAGGTGATTACAACAACAATACCTATTCACTCAACAGAAAACTAAAGGAAAGAAAAGGAACGGAAAGTAATGGAAATATAGAATCCATTCATTTGGCTTCCTCTTTCCCTACATTTTCCACCTTGTCGAAGCCCTTCAAGAAGTCGATATACTTCTCCTTCTACTCTCATCGATAATTGTCTCTTCACAAAAAGATCTCTGCATTGCAGACATTCCGAAACCATGGATATCGCGTTAGAAGTCACCGACAAATACTTCTTCGATCATTTCTACTCCGCTCTCCTACCCGCCAAACCTATACTCTTGAACGCCATTGGAGAACAAATCAATGGTACACTACTCGATCCGAAAACGGCTTCAACATGGCAATATCATCCTTCGAATTCCTTTCTTCAGTTTGAACCGTCAGACGCGGCATACACTAGTCAATGGGATAGAGATAATATTTTTCGACAAGCTTTCTCATTGTTCCTGATTACTTGGTATGTTTCTTCACTTCCAATGCGATCCAAGATGTATAGGATATGAGCAAATACTAATTTTAATTCAATTGTAGGATCGCAGGTGCAGCCATTTACTTTACAATCTCTACTCTCTCGTACCTATTCGTCTTCGATAAAACTACCTTTCAACATCCCAAATTCCTCAAGAATCAAATTCGCATGGAAATCTCTCAAGCATGTAACTCGATGCCCTTGATGTCCATTCTCACCACTCCCTTCTTCCTCGCAGAAGTTAGAGGCTATTCCAAACTATACGATCTTACATCTGAAGGACCGGGTATGTGGTACAATTGGTTCCAATTTCCACTCTTCCTCCTCTTCACATATTGCTTCGTCTATTTCATCCATCGCGTTCTCCATCATCCTTCCGTATACAAGACACTTCATAAACCACATCACAAATGGATTATGCCAACTCCTTACGCTTCAATTGCATTTCATCCCGTAGATGGCTGGATGCAATCTCTTCCTTACCACGTCTTTCCCTTTATCTTCCCACTTCAAAAATTCGCATACCTCGGTCTCTTCTTCTTCGTACAGGTCTGGACAGTGTTTATTCATGATGGAGAATATGTGGCCAACAGTCCAATTTTGAATGGAGCTGCTTGTCATACGATGCATCATCTTTACTTTAATTATAATTATGGACAGTACACAACACTTTGGGATAGATTGGGAGGTAGTTATAGAAAATCAAATGAGGAATTTTTCAGAAGAGAAAGTAAGATGGGATAAAAGGAGTGGGAGAGACAAGTTGCGGAGATGGAGAAACAGGTTTTGGAGGCGGAAGGAGAGGATGATAGAGTTTATGGTGGAGTGGAAAAGAAGATGAATTAGTTTGAACTTTTGATGATTGGCAAGGCATGTATATATGTCAAATGGCCTTTTGAGTGGGGTGAGAGGAGGAAGGGAAAGGAAGGGGATGATGCATTGATTGTATATATTGCATGGCATGACATGAAATGGCATTTTTGATGTAGATTCATGTCAGTTTGAAAATAATGGATGGATGGATGGAATGAATTGCATATTAAGGCGTTCAAATGTTATAAAACACTACGGTAGATATATTAATGTGGATGGATAGATGATGGGTGAATGGTGATGAACGAGATGAAGGTTGATGGTAAAAGGATAGGGATAGGGATATGGACTATATTTGTGTCTTTCCTGGTTGTATTACTTTACCTCATCTCATCTCTCATCTCATCTCTCGTCTTTTGGTTCGTTAGATGTTAGATCACTTGTGTGCTTTATTTTACTTTATTTTAATTTATCCTCTAGTTTATTTTTAATTTTATGATTTGAATTTTATGTTGTGTGTGGTTGGGGTGTGTGGTTTGTAGTGTGTGGTTTTTATATATAAAATGAGGTTTGTAGATTTGATTTGTATATAGTTTTTGTATGTGATTTGGTTTACAGGCTGGGGTTTGTGTGTGGTTTTTGTGTGTGGATATTGTATGGTTGTTATGTGAGGTTTTTGTGTATGGTTTTTGTGTGTGGTTTGTGAATGTAATTGGGTTTGTGAGATGGGATGGGATGGATGGATATATAGATAGAGAGGAAAATAGAGATAGAGATGAAAATGGAGATGGAGATGGAGATAAAGATGAGTGAGTGAATGGATGGGTGGGTGGGTAGAGATGGGATGATGGATGGAGAATGATGGATAGATAAATGGGTGAGTGAATAGGTGGGTGGGCGGAGATGGGATGGGATAATGAATGGATAGATGGGTGAAAAATGGATAGGTGGGTGTTTTGAATGTACTTGATTGTCTAGCTATTATCTAGATATTGGGGATTCGATATTAGGTATTGGATGATTGATTGATTGATTGATTAATATTCTGTTATTGAGATTGCGGGGAAGGATTGGAAGGTTGGGGAGAGGGAATAAAAGAGGAGATGGGGGATAGGCGAGAATGAGAAGAGAAGAGGAGAAGAGGGAGAGGGAGAATAAGCAAGAACGAGGAAGAAGATGAAAAGGAGAGAGTTTGGGAGAATAGGGTTGGAAGAAGTGATGGAGGAGGAGAGGAGGAGAGTTGGATACTTGAAATAGGATGTTTGGAATGGATGTTTCGAAGAAAGGGTTAAAGAAGTAAAGGAGGAAAGGAGAAGAAAAGGAGGATAAGCGAGAATGAGGGGGAGGAGATAGTTTTTTGTCTTTGCTTTCTGGATTATATGTGGGTATTCAATGTTCAAGGGTTTTGTTTGAACTATTTGTTTTGTTTTGATATCACTTGTTATGTATAATTGTAATATCTATATGAAATGAAGTAATAAGATTATAAGATAGGAGAGAATGAGGGGAATAAGATTAGTATAGGGTAGAGTAGAGTAGTGAGATTGGATGGGAAGGGATGATGTATGGTATGTGATATATGGTATAAAGTAATTAGATGAGATGAAATAGAGTGAAGTATATTGGGATATTTTGGAATAGAGCAGGATATAGAGAAATAGGATGAAATAGGATGAAATAGAATGAGATATGAGATAGAAAATGTGAAATAAAGTATTGAAATATAATATAATAGAATAGAATAGAATAAGAAGAAGAGATGAAATGAGGCAAAATATAAAATGATAGAATAGAATAAGATATGAGAAGCAAAGTTAAATAGAATAATAATATTTTGAGAGTAATTAAATAGAAGAATTTTAAGTAGAATAAGGTGTGTAAAATAAGCGATTCATAAAACTCAAGTTTAAGTTCTGGAGTGGAATCTGATGTTCGGAAATTTAGAAACTAAGGCGGAGGGGGAAGGGGGAATAGAAGGAAATAAAAAGGAATGAGAGAAGAGAAGGATTATGTATCTAGATGGAGGTGGTAAATATAAAGGAAATAGATAGAAATCTACGTTCGGAGAATTGTTTGAGCTAGGAGGAGAAGGAGAAGTAGAAGTAGAAGTAGAAGTAGAAGAAGAAGGAGAATGATAACGATGAAGATGACGATGACGATGATGATGAGAGGTTTTTCTATGTTTATTTGTTGGATATCTAATTCTGTCTATGGGAGGAAAGAGGAGAGGAAAGAGGAGAGAAAAGAATGTTAATATAT
>PQXJ01000744.1:0-11527 GCA_004786225.1 Botryotinia narcissicola | reverse complement strand
TCCGCGATTTAATATCCAAACATAAATTCAAAATCCGCTTTCAAAAAGCGCTGAATATTCAGCGGATTCAGCGCGGATTTGTACATCCAAACTAGCCCTTACTCACGCAACTATCTCATTGAACACTGTGTATACAAATTCTGTTTTGAGTATACTCCCATTCCAACCTCAAGGTTAAGAGTCCTCCTGATTTGTTGGACCCAAAGACCTTCGACATTAGATTGCTCTCGGCTCCCTCGCTCCTTTTACAGTTTCTACAATTCTCCCTCTTGTCATTCTGGAGTGGAATATTTCATATGGTATTTTAGAAACTGCCATGTCCAATTGGAACACCTAAATCACAGTTCCTCTTCTTATTTCTCCTCTCTCTGATTTTCCCCTTTTATTCATTTGGGGAAGGATGTGAATTCTTCTCCTTCCTTTAATATCAAATATCCTCGGAATTATATAATCGTGTGAGAGACAATAAAATATATGACACTACGTATTGCTATACAATCTAGTTGAATGGTCTCGTATAGGAAATAACACTTACAGAGCACTTTCCGCAGAAACCTCGGCACATTGATTTGCTCGCAGGCTCAAACATTTCTTTCATTCCCATTATCTCTATCATTCCTCTCACTCCTCTCGCCCTTCTCGCACTTCTCATCGGTTACCCATAGATTGCAGTATGAGTAGCATATGTTATTTGAAAATCTGCCATTTTGTTTTCTATTCCCTCCTTCTCATTCCCCTCCTACCCTTTTCATGTCTATGTTACACAGCATATTCATCAATTTCTTTCATTCACTAAGGAAAAAGGAAAAAGAATATCCTTACTCTCTCAGTGTCAAAAGACTCTAACACACAATACTAATGCAATATATAGCATCATCCAAGCTCATAAAAGGATCTAGTGTAGAAGACACACTTCGTATAGCATACAAATACACCAATGCGATTCAATGATTTACTCGCACGCTCTGAAACACACACACTTGGAAAATTGACACTCCAACACAAAGGTTATACTTTACCACTCTGAGTCGTGGTCAAGCATCTTCCCCATCTATCCGATCCTCTTCCGTATCAAGTCAACATTCAATTTGCGTTGCATATGTTAGCCTA
Organism: Botryotinia narcissicola; assembly: GCA_004786225.1. Lineage (NCBI taxonomy): Eukaryota > Fungi > Ascomycota > Leotiomycetes > Helotiales > Sclerotiniaceae > Botryotinia > Botryotinia narcissicola. The sequence goes on along the minus strand of PQXJ01000744.1, from coordinate 10,417 downwards.
GATTCTATCTTAGGGATTCGAAATCACTGTCTCCTTCTTTCATTGGCTTCATTCATTCATTAGGGCAAGAGTAGTAGGAAAGACGAAGAAACGCTTCTCCCTTACCTAGTATCAAAGATCTTCAAGTCACATAATACTATTGCGATACGTAGACTACATAACCATGTCATCTAATGTATTATATATAGACCTTGAAAACATAGAAAATCTTCCGCAACAACTTCTGCACAATGAGTTCCCGTAGGCTCTAAAACATATCTTTCGTGGCTTTCACTTCCGATCCCTCTACTTAGCTTCTCGGGCGGCGGACTAGTTCCCAAAGTCTACCACTTGGAGAGCCGACTAACGACGTCTTTAATTTCTCTGATCACTCCTACTTCTCTGAAATCTCACCATGTCTGTATCTTCAGTACTTTCCAATACCTCTAACACACTAACTACCGGTATCAGAAGACATACAATACAAATATTATTTCCAAATTTCCACTTCTCTTTCCATTTCCATTCTTTCCAGTTTTTCATTTACTACTTCTCATATTCTTTCTCTCTTTTACGTTTATCTTCTACTAGATACCTCTCACTCATCTCCTATCATTCACTCAAAAATTAAACAAAACATCTCTCCCTCATCATCAAAGAATCTCAATCTACAATACCAAAACAATATACCGATTACATAAAAATACGATCTGACGCAACCCCTTATAGCATACAAAGTCCTCCGCAAAAATCTCAGTCAATTATCTCGCAGGCTCAAGAACACTACTCTTGCATCCCCATCATCCAACAGCCAGCACAAAACACCTAGCTAACACAAAAGATACACATCCAGATCTTCTCGACGATTTCACCTACGATTTAGAGTCCTATCGACTAACATTTCATTCTCATAGCATGAATATACCTTACCAACCTCTCATTCTCATCGCTTAAGCCCCTTCATCGATTTCTATTTTAACTTCAATATTGGTCTACCATAATATTACAGAAGACGGTATGAATAACATAATTTCCCATCGTTAGGATTAAACCCATACAATAACAGTCGCTAGACTTTCTCGTAGAGCTGAATGTATCTATTAATGAAATGATGTTGAACATACTATTAGAAGTACTTGAGAGGCTTAAGAAAATTTGATTTAGAATACTCTTATTGTGATCTGTAACGCGTGTGGAGTAAATGTACATTACTTTCGAAAAGAATTATAAATTACAATTTTATAGTTTAAAATGATTAGGGATGGATAATTATTATCTCTTAGACTATATCTCACTATCTCTATATAAATTTGTATACATACATATATACATGCATATATTATCATTATATTTCTCAAACAGGAAATATCTCTAAAAGTAAATATAATTCCTCGTTGCACAAACTAAATATAATATTGAGACATCACTATCTATTATCATCTCATCATCGTATCTTATCATTGTATCTCATCATCGTATCTCAATATCCATCTCAATAAAATCATTGATTAGTATTGATACCCTCAGGAACCTATCTTTTAAACAATACAAACCGATGAATATGAATTCATCTCAGTACATCTAGATACTTAGATACCTAGATAGTATTTAGATGAATAACTTCATTATTCCTCATTCCTCATTCATCATTCAATGTAAAATATAAAATAAGAAACGAATCATCTCTATAACTCTCTATCGAATCTCATTACTAACTTTTCTTTCTAAATAGTATGAATCGCATACTCATATAGTATTAATAGACCTCTTGAGAAACATGGATTAGTTAGTTAATTCATTGAGTAATGAGATTGAGTTGGTTATGTATATATGTATATATGTGTAGTTTATAGGATGGGAAGTATTTGAAATGTAAAGTATGAAATATATAGAATCTGAAATATATATTACAGATCCTGACCTCATATCACAAATCTTAATCTTATAATCTTCTTAAACTTAGTATTAATCCAAATCTTAATTAATATTTCAGTTTTAGATACTAGGAAGTTGAGTCGTTGTCTCATATACCTACCTAGATAGATCCATACACATACACATCAAAAATCCTCACCTCATTTATATAAGTAGGTAAGTATATTTTTCCTTGCCTGGCTTTACTTTTCCTTACTCAATTTACCTTTACTCTGTTCTCTTTATTCAGTATACTGGACTTCATTTTCTCCTCTTTCCTCCCCTTCCCTCCGCTTCCTCCCCCATAATCTGAATCACAGATACTATTCATCTAATTCCATATACTAATATTCTCATCCCTCTTCATCCCCTCTCATCTCTTCCATCGCCTTTCCTCTTCCTCTTCCTCTTCCTATTTCTTTTCGTTTCCTTTTCGCTTTATATTCCTTTCTATCTCCCCCTTCCTGTCCCTGTTCCTGTCCCTGTTCCTACCGCTTAACCTTTCATTTTCTCCCCATCCTTTCCATTTCCTTCTTTATAATTTTTCACTCACATCACACCAAAATCCAATTCCATCCCATAAACAACCAATAAATATCAGAATAGACAATTAAACATATAAATCAATATCTAAATATCTAAATATCTAAATAAGATATATAGATTGATACATGAGTATATACACACACACATACATACATACACATATTATCTAACCATATACATACATTTCCAATTTCACCAGGTATATAGACATATTACCTAGATATACTACACATATACATATATCCAATCGCACTATACATATATACATACATATATACACATACATATTACCTAACTACATATATATCCAATCTTATACACCTACCTGCACAGATCCAGATACACATACACAAACACAAATACCCTTACTACAACCTCACTTCTCACTCCTCACTCTGCACTACTTACTCCTCACTCCTCCCTACACAAATCTAAAAACCACTACACCTCCATAAATCTCATAAATCTCAAAAATCATCTACCTTGTAGCTGCACACACACATATATACACATACATGAATATACACATACATGGATCATAACACATCAAAAGCATAGTATATCAATCACATCACATTACCCCAACTACAGACTCCATTCTATCAACATTAGTCAACACCAACATCACATGCCCATATATCCCCATCACATCACCATCACCATCACACCAACTATCTCCTCTACTCCTCTCATCTCATCTCATGTCATAGCAAAGAAAATATATTCTATGCAACGCTAAAGGTATATCTACAGCCATCCAATCGCATATCAACCTAACCCAACCCTCATCTCCACCTCCTCGCTTCTATATTACAGCATCGCCATATCTCTTATAAACCCGCTGTCTAGTATGGGAAAACCAAAAGCCAGCGCTGACGAATACACCCTGCTCAGAATATCATGACGCCAGGGACAATCACGCGTATCCTGATTATTATGTATCCTCATCCCCATCCTCATACCATTTCGGTCTATATCGACTACCAAGACCACAAGCAAAACTCCAATCCAATCCAATCCAATTGCTCCGTATCATGAAATTCATTCCCTTGAAACACCAATCAAAATCTAGCTATGCTATGCATCATGAAATGTGATCTTTGCAAAAGCCAATGCCTTTCCTTATAAGATGTTTTTGTATACTCCCAAACACCTACCCGATTGTGAGGAAGAATAGTAAGAAAGCTCTTTTGAAATCAGCCCCTCAACCAACGCTGAAAGACACCAACCCATTCCCCATCCTGAACACCATTCATGAAATTTCTCTCCCTTTCCAACCCAATCTCCAATAGATTATTCTTAATGACCGTACTAACTCCTTCATCATGCAATGGAAATTGGCAAAATTCCCTACGCTTTCCCAACCCAACCAACATGCAAGAAGAAATCAAAAATCTTCCCACCCTTTGCTCCTTCCACTCTCGCAATCTCCTTGACCATTTTCCTCTTCAACTTTCCATCTCCCTTTACTGCCTCTTTCAGAATCGCTTCTTTGATAACCAAATATGGTTTTGGATTTAATCGAGTCTTTTCACAAAGATCAATTTCCCCGGGTGTTAAAAGATGGTAATCGGGAGTAGATGATGGGTTGAGAGGTAATGGTGTAATTGTTGAAAGAGGTTGGACTTGTATTGGTTCACGTTTGATAACATGGGATTGTTGCTTAATCCCATTCGTGAGAGAGCCATTACCATTCACCAAGTTTTCCTTGTCATCGTTTGGCTCCGACTTGAGGATAGAATCCGGTAATTCAGGAGCAACCAATGCAGCTGCACCACTTGGAGTTTCAACGACAGGAGGAGGTTTGTTCTTTGAATTTGCGGCGTATCGTTCACGATCCATACTACCCATAGGTTGTGCCTTATGCAATCTCTGCTGCTTATCCTGTTCATATTTCTCCCCGCTTTTGAGGTCTCCAATCCTCATTTGTCTCCACTCTTGCAATTGAGAAACTGCTTGCTGTAGGTTTAATTCATCAATGAGACCTTTTGAGAATTCTTCATAATCATCATGATTCATCATTCTTGCGATAGGTTTTGTACGAGTGAGAAGATCCCTTTCTTCCTTTGTGCGCTTTTTATCAAGAGCAACTGCTTTGCGATATTCCAGAAGGTTGTGTTCAATTATGACCTTTTTACGATCGGCTCGTTGGGTTAATCGCTGATTGTATATGTTCATCACTGTCATTTTGAGCTCGAATTCCGGCTCCACCTTTCCAGTAGTAGGATTAACTCCATCACCAGGTTCAAATGACATTAATTGAACGGCTTCTTCTGCTTCATTTGCATATTCAGTCTCGAACTCCAGACGACCAGGCATGTAACCTTGAATATCGTGACATGATGGAACACTAGCCGTGGGCTTCTTCTTCGGTTGTGGTGGAGGTTGATTCTTAGCTGCCTCTTTTCTTTTCTCTATTCGCGCCTTCTTTCGAGCTTGGAATTCGTCTCGAGGCAACGCGTCCATCAACTCTGTATCATGTGGACTAGCTCGTTTTGGTAATGGAAATTTTGGACTATCCAAGTAAACCTTCTTGTAATGGTCTCGAACCTCTTCTTTAGTTCGGAACCCTCCAATATGATCTGCGATATCTGCCCAAGATCCCAAGCCATATATCTCACAACCTTCCAATAATAGTAGTTCTTCATCTGCCCCCCAATCTGGTTCATAAATTGGCACGGAGTTTTGTTCAATAACTCTAAATGGGTGAGTAGCAGGTTGATGCTGTGAGGAGGATTTGCCGTCAGAGAAACATTGTACACATAGGTCGTATTCATTGCAAGCAGAGTGGGCGCATCGAATTCGGACCTATGATTGGGGAGAGAGTTAGCTATTAGGACAATTACGCGGGTGGACAGACCGGATATTGATCAAAAAGTACATACGGTATTCGTGACATCTGCTGAACACATATCACAGACATACTTAACACCGCCTTCACCCCCTCTCATCGCCGTCTTCTTGCGAATGATCCCCTTTGTCAAGGTGGTTGTGAATATTTACTTTGCGCCACGATTGACCAACAAATGGAGATGACAGGGTTGAGACTTGTTTTTAGATTGAATTGTATTGTGATTGAATGAGTGTAATTATTTCTTTGATGGAATTATTCCTCAAATTAATAAGAAGTGTTACAGTTGTTACGGTGTTGATGATTTTGTGAACAGTAGTTCGATCAATGCGATGAGGTTCCAAGAGTGGGTACATTACAGATGTGGCTCGACAAGGCTACGGCCTAGGATCAGTGATAGCGTCCAGGGCTAACCCAGATGAGAGGCACCAGCCACATTAATAAGTTAGTCTGAACATTTTTTTATACTAGGTACTTCAGTATCTTGAAGATTATCGAGCATCCCCCCTCTTGTGTATGTTGAGGTTGATTTTATTTTTGTTATCTGCCCTAGGTATGAGAAGGATGCGAAGATTTCTGTGCTCGATATACGATAACAATTTAGTTTACAATGCAATATTTCTAGCGTATCAATTTTTAATATTTTCGTGTACTAGCTTGTGATGTATAAGTATACTTAGTACACGCAGTATGTACTTGAAACTTAGCCCATCAAACGGCCGTCCTTATCGGAGCTTGTTATCAAGAATTTTCGGAGTTTAGGTAAATGGCCGCCCCGCCCACGTTGCTGTTGCAGAGAACCAGAGAACCTGAGAAATGATAGTAGATATAGGGCACTTGCACGTGACTGAGGAGATGGTTATCAATTCATCTATTCATCGATCATTGAGCACAAAATTCGAGGAGACATTTTTGAATAGCCCTGCGTCCGAATTCCTTACCTAGGTAGATGATGATTCATTCTACCAGAATCAAATCTCAAAGGCAAATAAGAGTTTCATATATGTCTACTCCATACTGGCTGGTACTTGCTACTAATAATCCACTCACTCACTCATTTTATCGTTATTCTAAGCCCCCTCGAAGACATCCCCTAGTAGAGAGTAGCCATGTTACATTGAATATCGCCCCCTTACAAACGCTGCCCTCCCTAGTCAAACATTGAGAGAGAGTCTGAGAGACATGTATGTTATTTTTGCATCTTTAGAACCTTTCATCGTGAAGAGTAGTGAAACATAAAAACATCAAAAGAAAAACGAGAGAGAGGAAGAAGAAGTATTACGAAAAATCCTATTACTTTATTCTCCCATATTGATTGATATCGAGACGGGCAATTCATTTAACCTCTCATTCTACACTTGATACACCACCACGACTAGATTTATAAACGTTCACTCGTTCAACATCAATATCAATATCAATATCACTCACTTATTACTCACTCACTCACTCACTCACTTCCTCACTCACTTCCTCACTCACTTCCTCACTCACTTCCTTCATTATCGCTTCGGTACATCTAATTGTATCGATTAATTACGAGTCTTCGCCTTAACAGTCAATCTATTTTGGCGGGGCAATCGCCTGTGAGCACTTGTTTGAAGCTAAATCCTGACCGCAACGCACTGAACGAACACTTTACTGTCAATCCCTCGAAGAAATCCCGATATCTACTTTACTCCTCATTCATTACCATCTTCCACCACCTACCACCTACCATCTACCATCTCTCAACATACAACTTCAATTACAATCTCATTACCTAGAATCCTACAACTTATCCTTCTTCCTACGACCCCTCTCCTACCGATACAATTTTGTTCCCCATCCCCAAGATGTCGTCTTGGAATATCTCCAAGAGTGTGTTAAATTCAATTACAATTCATTACACTTCAATCTTGAAACCACTCAGATCTACCTCCTTTAGCTAAATCTTATTGTTGGCTACCAACGCAACGTCACTTCGGAGAAGGCTATTGAGCTTTAAATCGTCTAAAGCGAGCATATGAAATGGACTTGTCACTAATTATCTCTATCCATTTTTAGAGCTCAAAGAGACGCATCTTGGTCCCCTAACGTCTACCTTCTCTCGAACCCCATCTTCACTAACTCTGAGGGAATCATCCAAAGATGAGAAATCTGGCACACCAAGTCCGGCACCATCCATCAACGATAATGGAATAGGTATGCGCACATCTTTAATTTGGCCCACGAAAAGTATACTGACCGTGAAAGCTGCTTCCGAAGCCATAGCCTCTCAACCACAATCCGCTCCTCGACCGGGTATTCTCATCGTTACCCTTCACGAAGGAAGTGGATTTTCTCTACCAGATCAATATAAACAAGTCTTCAGCAATCATACACAGAATTCATTATCTGCGTGAAATGGCTTTGGGGTTGCAGGTTCAGTATGTTCCGGGGCTTCAAACCAGATCTCTGGATCTTATTCGAATATGAGGCCACAAACATCTGGAGGTGGAATTCAAGTGCCTACTAACCATGGACGTATTTCCTCAAAATACCTTCCATATGCCTTATTAGATTTCGATAAGATGCAAGTTTTTGTCAATTCAGTTGCAGGATCCCCTGAAAACCCCCTGTGGGCTGGAGATAATACTCAATATAAGTTCGATGTTTCAAGAGTTACCGAATTAGCAGTTCATTTATATCTTCGAATCCCAAATGCGCCTCCGGGATCTGGTCGAAGTCAAGATATTTTCCTTGGTGTTACGCGCATCAACCCTCGATTCGAAGAAAAGCACAAATACGTCGAAGACCCTAAGTTGGGAAAGAAAGACAAGGAAAAGGCCGCTGCAGAATTCCAAAGAAGAGAGAGCACATTGGGACAGAGTGGACCGGAATGGTTAGACGTTCAATATGGTACTGGAAAGATTCGCATTGGAGTGGAATATGTTGAGAATAGAACAAGAGCCTTGAAGATTGAAGATTTCGACCTATTGAAAGTGGTTGGAAAAGGAAGTTTTGGAAAGGTCATGCAAGTCAAGAAAAAAGATACCCAACGAATTTACGCCCTCAAGACCATTCGAAAAGCTCATATTATTTCACGATCAGAAGTCGCACACACGTTGGCAGAAAGATCGGTCCTTTCTCAAATCAACAATCCATTCATCGTTCCTCTCAAATTTACTTTCCAATCACCCGAAAAGTTATATTTCGTCTTGGCGTTTGTCAACGGTGGTGAACTTTTCCATCATCTTCAAAAGGAATCTCGCTTCGACATCAATCGTTCAAGATTTTATACAGCCGAACTACTTTGCGCTTTAGAGTGTTTACATGGTTTCAACGTCATTTATCGTGACTTGAAACCAGAAAACATTCTTTTGGATTACTCGGGTCACATTGCACTTTGTGATTTTGGCTTGTGCAAACTTGATATGAAGGATGAGGATCGCACCAATACCTTCTGTGGAACTCCCGAATACTTGGCACCAGAACTGTTGATGGGACAAGGTTACACTAAGACGGTTGATTGGTGGACCCTTGGTGTCTTGCTCTATGAGATGTTGACTGGTTTACCTCCCTTCTATGATGAGAATACCAATGAGATGTACCGCAAGATTCTGAGCGATCCATTGAACTTCCCTGGTCCTGAAATTGTTCCACCTGCTGCTAAGGATCTTTTGCAGAAGCTTCTCAACAGAAAACCAGATCTAAGATTGGGTGCAAATGGTGCATCGGAAATTAAGGCCCATCCTTTCTTTCACAGTATTGATTGGCGAAAGTTACTTCAAAGAAAGTATGAGCCTACATTCAAACCTAACGTGGTATGTATTTCATTTTGTTTTTTCCAATGTTCGCATGCAACATACTAATCAAATACAGACGGATGCTCTTGATACCACTAACTTTGATGTGGAGTTTACCTCCCAAGCTCCAGCCGATTCACTGGTAGAGGGCGGACAGTTATCATCAACCATGCAAGAACAATTTACTGGATGGTCTTACAACAGACCGGTTGCAGGATTGGGAGATGGAGGCGGAAGTATCAAAGATCCAAGTTTTGTAGGAAGTGTACAGGATAGATAGATGGATGAAAGTCGGGGAAAAAGGGAATTGGAATTCTGGAAATGTTCAGTGGTATGATGATATGACTTCAACTTTACTCCGGCGTCTTTTCTCTCCAGATAGCAATTCGCATACATATTGATGTTTGGAGTGGTTTCTCTTCTTCACGAACAAATTCTAAGAATATTATCAGATAAGATGAGATGAGATGAGATGAGAAGTTATATCAAAATGGATATTCGTTGTTTTTGTATTCTTCTTCGGCACTGAAATTAGTTTTGGGGAATCACATGAGAGTAGAGCAGAGTAGAGTAGAGGCGTTACGAAAGAACTTTGTTATGGACAAGTGGGTGTGTGGGTTTGATAGAAAAGAAGGAATGAAGGGAGGGGTTTCGAACTTCTTTCAAATTTTAAAATCTAATTATTTGTTTCTTCGTCAATTCATTGGGATGTGATAATGTGATGTGATAATGTGATGTGATAATGTGATGTGGTTTTATGAATCTTTCTATGTATCCTTCTATGTATCTATGTATCTATGCATCTATATACCAGTAGAGGTAGGCTCGTAGGTAGGCTCGTAGGTAGGCTTGTAGGTGTTGATAAGATTAATAAGGTATTTGACTCGAGGCAGGTCCAGATTCTGATTTGTATGATTGGATACCTAGGTAGTCATTTCGTGGTTGGCGGGTCGGAGTCGGGTTATGGAGCATAGAATAGGATAGGATAGGACAGGGTAGGAGTCTGTCGCTTATTCTAGCTAGCTGTGCTGTTTGTTGTTTGTTCCGATCCGATGGCTTTCGGGGTTTATTTTTTTGGGATTGGGATTGTTCTATTCTTTTTTGGGATTCACCGAGAGAGAGGAATGGGAGGGGAAGGGGAAGGGGAAGGGGAAGGTGAAGAGGTCTGGACTGGATGGAAGTTGGGATTTGGGAGGGTGTGAAGGGTGTGAATTGTATGTAGTGTATACCTAGTTATAGTATACAAAGTAGGTAGGGAATATTTATTATATATGTAATTTGTTGTTTGTTATTTGTTTTTATATAGATTTTGTTTATGTTGTGAGGTTTGGGCTGGGCTGGGATGGGAGGAAGGATTTAG
>PQXJ01000743.1:0-11530 GCA_004786225.1 Botryotinia narcissicola | reverse complement strand
CCCCTCACATCCCCTTTAAAATCTAGTCTCCTAGTCAATCATTTACCGATACACCTCACCTCACCTCTACCAGAGCGAAGCGAAAACGGCCCCCACGGCAGTGGCCCAGCGGAGCGTCATTCTTACATTCTCTCACTCATTCTCTCATCCATACCCCTCTCAGACAAATCACAGAAACTCTCCACATACAGATACCTATCAAACAACAAAAAACTCTATACTCCTTTAAACTCTCACTCATCCCCATCCCATCCCCCTCTCAAAAAATCACAGAACATCACAGAAAATCTACAAATCTACAAACCTACAGATACCTACTACTAAACACAGTCTCACTCCATACTCTCTCACCATGGGGGCAAGCCCCCAAACCCCTGTCCTCGCTGCGCTCGATTTTGATCTCTGATCTATCAATTTCTCATCCGGAACCTTGGATTTATAAGCCTATAAGCCTAATGTATGCACCACCTCCCTAGTATACCAACTCCCCATATATGTATGCCCCAACTCCTCACGTATGTATGTAGGGTCCTTCACAGGGCGAAACAAGACAGGGCAAGACAATAAAAGACGAGACAAGGCGAGAAAAGACAGGGTCCCTTTCTCCCCTTCACGCCACACCACACCCCCTCCAGCTAGCAACCCCTTCACCTCCACCTCCCATCAACCCATAAACCCCTCAAAATCATTCGATAAACATTTCAAACCTGGTAGTCACAAGAAAAGCAAAGCCTGCCGATCAATACTACCCATACGGAAACTTGTTCGCCATCGCTCGGTAATGATTCTATTTCCATCGTTTAAGAGAGAGGAGAAGGGGCTAGATTTACCACGACATCACACGTGCTTCCCTGACTAGTCACTTTATCCGAACCCCTCTCTTTAACACCGATTTCTTCTCTTCCAATCATTCAACTATCCATCTGCCTTATTTCATGGGTTCTATTGATCTTCTATTCTACTCCGTAAGGTCCGTAAGGGACTGATCATAATATTGCATAACATTTACCCCTCCATCACTCCACAATTGTCCCTATCTCAACCCCTCAAATCACTCAATTTATCAACATAGTACGCAGGTACTACAGGAGCATTTTCAGCCTCCCATTCTTCTTTCTTAGATACTCCCGTTAAAACGGCTAACGTACCACCAAGTTTCCCTTCAATACCAAACTTAATATCTGTATTTAATCGATCTCCAACCATACATGTCTTCTTGCGATCGAATTGAAATTTCCCCTCAATAGAATCCATCATTGCTTGATTTGGTTTACCTAAAGCTGTTGGCTCTTTTCCTATCATATTGATTAATGGAATTGAAATAGATCCAGCTCCAGGAAAGAATGTATGGTTTGATGGTAAAGTACTATCAGTGTTTGTAGCCAAGAATACTGCACCTCGACGAAGATAATGGTAAGCATGACATAACTTGAGATAATTGATGTGGAAATCTAAGCCAGCCAAAACTACACCAACATCATCATCAAGTAATGAGCCATCTGCTATTCCTGTATAATCTTCTGGTGTAATGTCGCGACGATAAGCTGGATCTGTACCTCCAATGAATTCTACTCCTTCTGTTTTCAATTCTGTTTCGATGCCACTTTCACCTAAAACAAAGACTTTATTCTTGGGTGCTGAGAGTTTGAGAATTCGAGAGATATAGATTGCGGAAGAATAGGCTGAACCAAAGATTTCATCAACATTGCTTGGTATGCCGAGAGCTGTAAGCTTCTTTTGATATTCGGTTCTCGATTTTGTGGAATTGTTTGTTACAAAGACAACCTTTTTGCCTAGAGTAATATATGATTAGGTCTTGTTCCATGAGGGAATTACAGTGTGTATTCCGAGGGCGCGATTAGATGGAATTTGGGGAGCGCACCTTTTGATCTCAACAATTCCAAAGTCTCGACCGTCCCTGGAAAGATATGATCTCCAGACCAAAGAACACCTGTTGCGTGTTAGCATATATCTCTTTCTAAAGACTGATTATCATATATACCATCACAATCAAATAAGAAAACCTGAAGAGCGTAGAAAGTCAGCTTAATCCACCCTACAAATTCAAGCTTCGAAGCTTTTGTAGGACTGACTCAACGCACATCAAATTGATCGATAAATTCATTTATGGCAGATTGATCGCCGGTCAGATATTTTGGTGAAGCCATAACTCAGAATGGGTAAAAAAAGGGTATGGATCGTATACAAGACAAACTCAAGGCACCCAGATCAATGTCGAATTTGATAATAATTCCTGACTCGAAAAGTACAAAGCACAGAAACAATCGGAGCTTGAGCGGAGGTATCGATCGGACCTGATCCGAAGATTCAATTAACCCCACCAAGAACACGTGAATTTTGACCAGCTATCAATTGGTGATACCTGATAGGTCAGGTATGACGAAACGCCAAGAGAGCGGTAGTGGAAATTGATTTTAGATAGCTTCGTAAGGCGAATGGATCATAGCGGGAATACAAGGAATTCTGATAAGGAAGTATCCGATGAAGTGGTACAATGGGAGAGAGAGAGAGAATACAACACTTCGTATGGTTCAATCGGAATTCATGGTATGACAATAAACTTTTCATATACCTTGATTTCCTGCATTGATTCAGGGAAAGAGAAATATATATTGAAGATCTTCCCCTTTTTACGCGGGAATTCCGGATGGCTATGTTTTTGTGTGCCTCTGTACTCTGTCGAGTCTGTATGACTGACCAGTGACCACCAGAACTGCAGTGCCGGTACAAGGAGACAAGTTCACCCCACCAAGGAAAGAATTTTGATAATGGACAATGGATAATGGAGGGGTAGACCCGCGTGAGAGAATTCTCCCCCGATTAACAATCAAAACACTCTAAAAGTTCTAGAACAAAGAATAGCAATCAATTACTCAGGTCGAGCGAGCGGTATACATTCCGGTGAAGTGTAACCGGTGGACTGAGATATGAAGCCGAGAAGCACTACCGTTGACCAAAGATATGAACTTACTCGAGACAGAATCAGCCAAGGGATTACGAAGCGGAACTCCTTCCCAAGAAATCATCTGTTTCAATCTCGCGGACTCAAGAGTCAAGTCAAGTTCCCTCGTTCCCTAATGCATGGATTGGAGTGAAGGAATAGACTTCAAGAGAGTGGACCTGAGACGAGATGTACAGCGCCCTTTACAACCAAATATCTGTGAAACATTGACCGACTAATCAGTATCATCTGATAACCGCGGCTTCACGGTAAAGAATACTCTATTGAGAAGGAATATGGCTACATTCAGAGCCATGCAGGTTAAAGGGATATCCATGAATATGTGTATCACAACTTCCAAGGCGGTTGAGATTCTTTTGAGGAATGCTCATGTTACTAAAGTGCATCTCCTCCCGTATGTTTTGGATGCCTTCTTTTGCCTTGGATGAATAGGGATAGGAGTGCATATCGAACATGTTTGTGTGAGAGTACGGAGCTGAGGATATTAGGTGAGTAGGTGGGTAGGTAGGTAGGTAGTTACTAGATAGTTACTAGGTAGGTATAATAGATCAGAATCTCCTAGAGGAATAGTGTTTTTGGACCCCAAATCTTTCTCATCAACTACTTCATTTCAAACACATATGATGATCAAGTTTTAATCTCGATTCATTCATTCATCAATCAATCATCTCCTCCTGTTTCCATTTCCATCTTCACTCCCACTTACCAATCAATTATATAAGCAAACTTTCTTATCTATCGTATCCATCGAATCGAAACATCCTCACATCGTCATCTTGCGGGGCTCTAAACAAATGAAAAGTAATTAATTTCCGATAAAAGTTTGGCAGATCACATCACTCACTCATCATCTTCCATTTTAGGCTTCACTTGAAGGATTCTTCCAACTTTTTTTATATCAATTATATCCTCAGATATATATTTATTATATTGACCTATATATTTATATATTTACGTCCAAATATCACCACCAATTGCTCAATCTTTCATACCATACGGTCAAAAGAAGGAAAAAAGGTATGATGATGATATAAAATCCGTTCTCAGATAATTTTATATATATTTTGGATAACAATCCCTTTGTTTCTATATATCCCTCCCATATCTATATATTCCCCCCCCCATCATCACCTTCCTTCCATTATCGTCATCATCATAAAAATTAATTATTTGCAAGCAATCGATCTAATCAATCCACCGCTTTCAGATAGAAGAAGAAGGAAGAAAAAATATCCACTTATCGCAACCAACCCATCAAAACCCAAACCCCCACCATCAAAATCTCACTCTCGACTCCGTTCGCATCAATCACCCACAAATTTTCAACCTTTCAATTTCCATTTTCATAATTTGCTTTCTTTTCGAACAAAAGTCTCCGCGAAACCTTCTCAATCATACCAATATCCACCACCAATTCACTCATCCTCCCACCCTTACTCTCATCCACCCACACACACATAATAATCTAAAACATCGCAAAAATGGTTGGCTCACAACCTAACCTCTTCGCATTCCCAACCGTCGATATCCTGGCCACCACTCTCCGTCAATACATCGTGCAAGCCCAAACCGCCGGACTCACCCGCCACGACGCCTTCAAAATTGCCGTATCAGGTGGTTCCCTCCCCAAAACCCTCGCTGCCGCTCTCCTCGCCCCATCCAGCGGTCCCGACGACATCATCCACTTCTCCAAATGGGAAATCTTCTTCGCAGACGAACGAGCCGTGCCCCTCACCCACGAAGACTCCAATTACGCGCTCCTCAAAAGCGAACTCCTCGATAAAATTCCCGCCGAAATGGGTAAACCTACCGTGCACCCAATCGATACGGCGCATCTCGACGATGTTCAGGAATTGGCAGATCAGTATGAACAACTCCTCGTGCGCAGTTTCGCATCGCGCGATTCGGTCAAGTTGCCCATTTTCGATTTGTTACTCTTGGGTTGTGGGCCAGATGGTCACACGTGTAGTTTGTTCCCTGGACATGCTCTCTTGAGGGAAACGGATGCTTGGGTTGCGCCGATTGAAGATAGTCCGAAACCACCACCAAAGAGAATTACCCTTACATTACCGGTGGTGACACATGGAGTCAAGATAGCTTTTGTAGCGACCGGAGGTGGAAAGAAGGAAATTATGAAGGAGATTTTTGAAAAGGGAAATGGATTACCTTGTGCATTGGTTAATGAAGGAGCTAGAGAGAGGTGTAGTTGGTTTGTGGATAATGCGGCGGTGGAAGGAGTTAGTTTCCCTAGGAAAGGAAGTCTTTAGATTGGTTCCGAATTGAAGGTGGAAAATTTTAAGATCTAGATACTTTTCAAATATCAAAATAAATTTACAGTAAATGAATGTGTGAATGATGGATAGATGGATAGATGGCTGGCTTGTGTCTTTGGATTTGGAGTTTAAGAAGTGTCTTGAGAAAATTGAATAGCTAGATGGATGGATGAATGAATAGATGGATGGATAGATAGATAGATGGTGTTCTGAAGGAAGGAACGTTTCTTGCTTTCTTGCTTGCTTGCGTTCCTCTTTTCTGCACTTCTACATCTGATTGGAGAAATAAAGTTGTCTGCTATTTCCCACCTCTTATCTCTCATCTTATTTTACATCTAGTTTCTTGTTTCTTGTTTCTAATTTCTAGTGACACATGTATTCTAAATAGATGGTTGTCGAATTTTTGACTTTTTCGTCTTTATGTTTTTGTGTTTTTTGTGTTTGTGTACTTGGGTGCTTTGTGTTTTGTGTCTCTGTTGTACCGTGTTACTCAGTCTTTGGGTGCTTGAGTTGAAGAGCTGAAGAGGTGAGAAGTGGAGAGGTGGAGAGGTGGAGAGGTGGAGAGTTGGAGAGTTGGAGAGGTGGAGAGTTCGAGAGCGTAAGAAAGATTTCGGGTTTTGGATGATAGGCGAGGTGAGGTGTGAATGTTGGGGGTAGGGAGAGGATAATTGAGGGGAAAGGATGAAAGGTAAGGTGGCGAGATGAGGTGAGTGAGAAGATGAGTGGGGGAGAGTGGGACGATGAAATTTGGAGGTTGAGAGGAGAGGGGAGAGCTGAGTAGGAGAGAGAAGGGAAAGGGGAGGGTAAGCGTGAGAGGGTGAGGTGAGGTGGTGAGATTTGGAGGTTGAGAGGAGAGAGGGAGAGGAGAGGAGAGAAGGGAGGATAAGGGTAGGGGAGATGTGAAGTGAGCTGAGTAGGAGTGAAGAGCTAATGGTAAGGTAAGGAGCTGAGAGAAAGGGGATAAGAGGGTAACCGTCAGGGGAGGAGAGAGAACAGAGCAGAGTAACTCTGGATAAGAGAAATACAAAGTAGAGACTCAAGGTTAGTAGGAGAAGTAAGTAGAGAGCTGAAGCTAAGGTAAGAGGGTAAGAGGGAGGGCAAGAGGGTGAGAGGGTAAGAGGAGAGAGGGTGAGAGAGCAAGGTAGTAAGAGGGAGAGAGTAACATCGTACGATTGAATCGCTGCTTCTTCTTCTTCTTCTTCTTCTTCTTCTTTCTTATTGTTTTGTGACACTGACGAATTATGTGTATGAATGGTGTATGGATGATACCTAGTATAAATAGAACGAAAATTAATACGAACTACCATATCTCGTCACTCTTCCCTCTCATCACTTTCCTCTTCTCGATTTTCTTGTCCTTTCTCGTCTTTTCTTGTATATTTTCCTTCTTCTTCCTTTTCCTGCTTCTCTCTATTCTTGCTTCTTTCTTTTTTGGGGGCCTTGACTTCTTGTCTAGAGTTCTTGGCGTTAGCGTTGGTGCTGGTGTTAGCCTTCGCGTTGACGTCAGTGTCAGTGTTAGTTCGGTGCTAGTGCTAGTGCTGATTCTAATCCTCATTCTGATGCTGGGGAATGAGCTGTTAATCTATTATTTTCTTTGTCGCGGTTCTTGTGGGAGGAATTTATGCTGGGAGGGCTGGAAGACTGGAATCAGGTGGAGATTCTGAGTTTCGGTGATTTGTAAGTTGGAGGTTGGACTTGGAGTTTCGAGTTGTTGATTTCTGGGTGAGTTGGTCGGTGTGTAGGCAGGTAGGTAGGTAGGGAGGTAGGCATCTAGCTAGATTGCTTGTTAGTAACCATCTAGATTTTCTTCTTCTCTCGATTTTTGTCATTCCTGTTTCTGTTTAGACGGATGAATGGAGTTCTTACTACGAGTACTGGTTGAATAATGTCATGATCATACTCTATGGGCTCGAGAGGACTGGGGAGCTGTGAGAAGTTGATGAGTTATTCTCTTGTACGTGTAAGGGAAGAGGAGTTGCAGGGGATTTGATATTATAGATGCTTTGTACTCGAGTATCAATGCGGGGAAAACAGGGCGTACAATTTAGTGAGTTCCATCTCTCAAGGGGTATAGAAGGAAACTTTGGTCTTGTATTGTGTAGTTTAGAGGTGAGTAAAGTCTCAAGTTCTTGAGTGGTTGGCTATTGGATATTAGAAGTCACAGTCGAGACTGAAGTTGAAGCTCACATACCCGCGCTTATTTGCAGGTACGGTATAAATTTTGATGATATGTGATATTTAGAGAGGGTGCTTGAGCTAGATCTGAGGATAGAGAAGGATCGTGGCGGATGAGAGAAGACATGAAAGAGGTATGGAAGAGACGATTTTGATGAGAAGGAGTCTGTGGAACGATATCGATCACGAATCCAAGAAACAGTGGTAACTCAGGACAAAAAGACTTAGAACGAGGAAGGGAGAGAAATAGTGCGACGAAAGGAGGTCGATATCATTGATCATGCTTGGATTTCCTAAGTCATTAAATGTCGGATTCAGTTTCCCGTATCGTACTTAAATCCCCCAATAGCATCCACCCGTGATTCATATCTGCCGTACTTTCTTCATGTTCATGTTTTCCTTCCCAACCGAAGGTATGGGGGAAAAATCTTGCACAATATAACCGTTGATAAAACCCATGTACCACTTTCATAACATATCACTCCGAACATTACATTGCTTTCTACGCGCCGGTACCCAAATTCCTTCCATAGCCACTCCACAGACGTACAGTCCAGCTACATCGGCCTAGCAAGAAAATCCTGATATCTCTGTTCATCCTCTCCATGAATAAACATTTCCAAACAACTTTTCAAAGAAGCCTTATTCGACGTATACTGCCAAATCCTCTCACGATAATCCCAGAGCCAGAAGATCACAAACTCCCTCGCTCTCACCAATTTTTTCCTTCCGGCCCTCGGATATTTCTCAAACAGATCCCAATCCCTCGGCTCTGGCCAAATGCGAAACTCGCCATTGCCATCGAAGTGGCTCTTGAAATGTACGTTGAGTGCAAGTCCAATCTCCTGTGATTGTGAAGTCCACATCTGGCGACAAATCCAGTCGCTGGGAGAAAAAGTAGTGTACAGATGGGTCTTGCCGTCGGGTAGCATGGGTAGGAGTTTGTTGCGGCGGTAGTTTTCGGCTTCGCGGAGACGGTGCGTTTCGGCGAGGGCGACAGTTTTCTTGTTGGTCTCGATTGCTTTGTCCCATGCTTCTACACTGATCTTTTGCTTGGTGGCTTTTGCTGCGGTAATATTGGAGCGAGTAAGGCTAGGTGGATGCGTAGTGGGTTGTCGAGATTTATTTGAAGCATCGTGAGAAGTGGAATTCGTCTTGGTTTCTACAGCCGTATTAAAATCTTCGTTAGGCTTGGAGATTATACTGTGTGAGCATGCTCGCTTTGTTGGACCTTGCTGTATGCTTGATTTTGTGTCTTTGGTTTCTGAAGTGGTAAGATGACCAGGAGAGGAAGATGTTTCAGGATCTTCTGCATCTGGAGATGCTTTTCTCTTATGTGAGGACATCTTCGATGAGGAATGATCGATGTGTGTAAAGGGTTGTGTTTGATTACGGAGTGTCGAGAGTTAATGTAGAAGTGTTGGCGAGAAGTTCTCGATTGCATTCTGGGTGTTTGGCGATTTGTGGCTCATTCAAGTGAATATCACTGATTCGCAGGGTGGCTTTCAAGACCTTCTTTGATTCACTGTGTTCTCTACTCACAGCTAAGATTGTGTTCAAAATACTATTAACACTTTTACATTGAATATTGTTCATTCTGAACTCATAAGCCACCTGCACTACATGTTGTGAGTCACAAAGGTTCGTTCTGTATTCCTTTTTCGATACCTAGATGTTTACTGTTCTATTTTGATTCTTCCTCCATGAACCTTCATTTATTACCGACTCTAGAAAAAATTGTCAACTGAAGTGCTGGCGATACCTAAGCGTTAGACCTATTAGCCGCGCTCAGAAATGTGCCATGCAGCCCATTCCTGATGTGTCTAAAACATTCTTGCTTCATGTATCTGACAAGCTCTGGAGTGCGCGGTCTTTGAGATATTGATTGTAGTCAGAGCCGTCATTCGAGTTTTCGAACCACTCAAGACATTTTCGTAGAGGCTGTTTGGTCCCGGGACTATAGCGCTGTCCTTAATAGTACCAAATCCAAAATTATACTAAATAATATGCTCTAGCAAGCGTGAGGGTGGAGGCGGTGGTTCTGGGATGCTGTCAAGAAATTGGTCAACAGCTTCGAATCTACTCCGTCTCATCGATGATTTGAATCTCCTCTGCCCCTTGAATTTATGTAAGGACTGTAGCTCCATGCCATATTTACTCCCAAAGGGGATTGTATCAATCACAAAATCAGATAACAAGAGTCACTCATACACATTAACTTTTGGAATGAATGTAATTTGTCTCCGAGGAGAGAATTAATTCATCCGTCCATTCATTCATCTATCTATCCATCCCTCCTCCACCATCACATATCGCCCCTAGCCTTCTAGACTTTTCTAGCCCCTTCGTGTACCGCCGCCACCGCCACCACGGTTCCCACCACTACCTCCAGTTCCCTTCCCAAGATTTCCACCATTCTGGTGTCCACCTCGCTGACCGCCGCCACGATTTCCGCCCTTACAACCCCCACGTGCTTTGCTAGCTGCCACTCTATCTAAACGGCAAGCTGGGCAGTGTTCTTGAGCTCCCAATACCATTTCAGGATGCAAAGGAGCGGGGCATTTCAAAACAAAGCTTTGATCAGCTTTGACGATAACCGTATCTGGGTATTTGTCTCTCTTGTATCCATTAAAGAAACAATTCTGACAATGAGTTTCGCAATACCAAATTCCACAATCCTTGGATCTGCATGCATCAGGTGCGTCAGTCATCATGGACGGGCATTGTGCCGTGATATGATCTCCATGACAATGAGCACACCCTATTCTCTTGAGGACAATAGAGGCCTTCATGCTTCTTGAGACCTCTGGTTGGTGGGCGACCCGGAATATCTGGTAAGGCAATCGCACCACATTGGCAGCATTGCAAAGCGCAGAGGATTGCCCGACGTTTGGGAGCCTCAGCATAGTATAGATTCCGGCATTCGACTGGGCAATCGTCTGCCGCATGTCTAGGGAAGGACTGACAAATGCAAATTTCTTCATCTGGTACCATGCATTGGCCTTTCGGGTGATCAGGCGAACCGCAAGCTCCACATGACTCTAGGCAATCTTTGGATTCATGTTCCTTGTCACCACAATTTGTGCAGTTTGTCATGAAACTTTCAGTGAGATCGACAGTAGTGTCTCTTGGGGCTCTTTGCTCTTGTTGAGCATTTGCCTCAAGTGTAGAGACTGGTTGGGGGGCAGAGGATGCTTTAGATACAATGGTTGAATCAACGTTGGATTCAGCTCCATCTGTTCTCTGATGTTTCCTGCGTGAATCGGCGACTGTCATCTCTTCGTCCTCCGATTTTCTCTTCCTGAAGAGAACAAAATCGCTATCTACTACGCGAGTTGGCTTAGGAACAGTCAACATGTAGCGAAGTTCTGAAACAGGACTAGCCCACCAAGGATCTGCGCCAAGATCTACATCGTCCTCTTTCAATTTGTTAACGATGTATTTCTTTGCATAATCTGGGTTTTTAGCCTCATATTTCATGGCATAATCCCCAGTCCATGGTCTGCAATTTTCGTATACCTTTCCAGCTTTTGCGTTTGGCCAGGCATTTGGAGCCACTGTACATGCAAGCATTGGCAGATTTCTGCGAGTGACAAGCATGATTCTTTCGAGGTTCTCCCAATCCTTCGAATTGTGGACGTCAAAATTGTCTTTGCATTGCTCAGAGATATGTGATCTCGAGTTGCAGAAGGCGCAAGCTTGGATTTGACCAGTTCTCGGGCAAGGAGGACCCGGACAACGAAGAGCTCGATGACCTTTTTGCCCACACCAACAACATATAGCATTAGGGCTAGTTTGGATGTACAAATCCGCGCTGAATCCGCTGAATATTCCGCGCTTTTTGAAAGCAGATTTTGAATTTATGTTTGAACATTAAATCGCGAATTCTATCGAATAATCCACATTTCAATGAATTTAATGTATTTTAAAATAGGGAGAGAATAGATCACTTTAAAATGATATTAAATAATTCACGTTTTTCAATAAATTTTTATAGGAAAATGAAAACACGAATTGAAAACAAGGACTAGAAAAAGCTGGCCTCATTAAATCCATTGAAATAATCCGTTCTTTTTATAGGCCTCTATAGACTTTAAAG
>PQXJ01000742.1:0-11531 GCA_004786225.1 Botryotinia narcissicola | reverse complement strand
CAGGGGGCAAGCCTCATGGGCTCGCCACGACCTCCCAGGGGGTTCTAGGGATGGACTATGCTAACGGGGGTGCCAGTATAACCATGCGTTCCATTCTTCTACAATTATAATACAGACTGGGGTAAAAGCGGCTAGGAGCGTTGTACACACCCCTACCACTTATCTCCCATTTGCAATATCATTTTTTTTCAATCCACTTTATATTAGATAGCCTAGATTTGCAATTGATCAGAAGGCTCTATATTATCAGTTTTTGAGTAATACAATTTGTATACAATAATAAAGAGAGGAGGGCAACTTTAAAAAAAGGTATAGCCCTAATTGTCAATATATTAATAGAAGATTAGAGATTCTTTAGAGAAACTAAGTATAATTACTCGAAATATTTAGTGATTATTAAAAGAGTTATAAAGTCTAATAGGGTTTTTAAAAGAAGAGAGAGATAATTGATTGCGCTCTTTATATCTCATGGGACTAATCCAGGTTTATTCAGCCATTTTTCGAATTGGGCACAAAAGTGTTAATAGAGTATTAAGTGTTTAGGCTTTTTGCTATATCCGCAGGAGCATTCTGAAATAGCATTATTGTACCAAAAGCATTAATGATAAAACGCAAAGTCCCTGTATCCAATTCTGAATATTTCTAATCGCTGAAGTATAGAGCAGGGGAATATAAGTTCCTTAGATTTTTTGACTTGATAGCTGAAGTGTCAGCAACGGTATTGGCTGGTGAGGATAATCTTATTTCGCTTCCACCATCTCTGCTTTGCCTTTCAAAAAAAGATTCTGGCTATTAAGCTTATTCCATTTATAATAAGAAGTAATGAATTATCATTTTCAATACAATTACTGTAGATACTCAGATCAACGAATTAATCAGCCTTCTCATTTCCAAGGATTCCAGTATATCCAGGCGACCATCGGATTATTATTTGTTTATTTCTCATAATCTTGTAGTAGCATAAAAACACCCATTAGGATAAATTGGAGGTGTTGCTTTTGATATACTAGATGATTAAGGTGCTATTAATATATATAATAATCTGCCCAGTCGGCTTCAGTTGGATAGTATACTCTAATCCTTTTAAAACATTTATTACCTTAATATCAAAGATATATAAGAGCGGATTAATCGCCCTATGGCCGGATACCATTAGTGAGTGATTGTCCCTGGTAGATCATATAGCTATAGCTAATTATCTTTTGCCCTCGATAGTACTGTTCAGTATTGTTCGAGAAGATTGTAATATAATTATTAGGCAGATAGTTCTATTATTATATAAATTCAAGTATGGTGACTTCTTTTTTTATACCTTTTATAGGATTGGTACAGCTTCTTACAGAGAAGTATAATGGGGAGAATATTAATTTTAATGTTTTTAGAACTAATCCAATTAATCTGCAAAGGTTAGTATTATTCATCCTATATTAAGATGCCTGTACTAAACGAATCGCTAATGGATGGTTTTCGTCTATCTTACGGAATCGGAGTATAAACCTTATCCGTATTTGTTCGAGTACTAGCTTGCTGGATGGTAGTTCAGTGTCTCTCAGGATCACAATGATTGGGGTTATGCGTTAGGCAGGTAGAATCTCTTTTGCTATTAGAACAATTGCTCAATTGACCTTAATAATATAATTGTTCAATCTTGTATTTACTATTATGCTATAAGCAGCTCCCCCCACTCAATTTAACTTCATTCAACCAGTATACCATGCCTCAAATTTATATAGAACAAAGAGTAAGATATAGATGATTACTACCTTGTATAGCGCCGCAATTGGTGGATTGTGGTGTATCTATATAAACCCTTTAATATACCTTACAACCTTATAGGCTTTCACTTTTTGTTTAGTTATATATCTTTTGAAAAAAAGCTTCCAATCAAATTAGACTCCCAGTTAGTGTAGAATAGATTAAATAGCTTCGTTGCCCATCTTATTAATAGGATAAATCATTATTTTATCATTTATTTTTAGATATAGAGTATATACTTCTCTCCTTCGAGAGAGATATATCATCTCCAGTTTTTCCAATATAAATATTATATGGTTTTGTTTGCCCTATTAAAAGATTTGGTAAAGATTGTGTTTAAAAAGATTAATGTTTTTATGAATATTTTTGGATGTGTGGTAGATACAAATATTGTTAGCATACCCGAAGCGCAGTTTAATATTCTGATTTAGGAGCTCAATAAGGTATAGGACGTATAGTATGGGTAAGAGCAGGAAGCCCTGTGGGGTGCTGTATTTGACGCGGTTGTACTTTATAATTATATTTTCTAGTTGAATTCTTATTAAGTAGTTACTTAGAAAGGTTTGGATTAATTGTAGGAGGGAATACAACCACCCTTACTGTTGTATATGTTCCAGTAGTCTATTCAGCAAGAATGCGTTGAACACGTCTTGAACATCCAGTGTAACTATTATAACTTTTTGCTTACAGGCGAAGGTCTTTTTGACATCATGTGTAAACAAAGTGACTAGATCCATTATTATTTACTTGAGGAGTGTTTCTCCATATTAAAAACTAAATATACCTATTATTATTACAATCCATAAGATATATCAAGTGATTATACATTCTAAATCCTTTGAGATACATAAAAATAGAGCTATTGGTCATTAGGATTATATTAACAATTTATTTTTCTTTTCAATCTTAGGGATTATTACTATCTTTGCTTATTTTTATTTATTTAGGAAATAATTTAATTATAGGTATTAATTGAAAATTTTAGTGATTATTAGTCTAATATAATTTTAGTAAACCTTCAAAAAACAAATTATAATCTGATTAGTTCCCAATGAAATACTTTAAACTCTTATAACACTCTTTTCTATTTTTTTAAGGAATACTTTCATACTCTATAAAAGTTCGTTGGATATACAGCCTGATCGGAGTAAATCCATCGTAAGATTATTGTTATTATCAAAACACTTGAGAATCTCTTTTTATAAAACTCAAGCTTTTTTTATAATATTTTCGATTATTATATTATCAATAATCAGGGGTGGCACTCTAAAATTAACAATAAGCTTATGCCAGCCGATTACTTTATATAAATCCTTATTGCAGTTTATTCTATTAATAATCTTGTATTAATACTGACACTTTGCTTTTCTAATTGTAGTCATCAATCCCCACCGCTATTGTTTTGTTTGATTACTGCTATTAGTTTTAATTGCTTTATAATTCTGATATACTATTTTATATTCACTTATTCATTAGGGAATGGAGCAATTGGAAATGTTTTTCTCTCTTTCTACTAAGTGAATCACTAATTCAAACAAAAAGTTTAGTATTTCTACTAATTTGTTGAATTGTTCAGTAGGTATATTTATTAAATTTGGGAAATGGGGGGCCCCATTTTTTACAATCCCCTGAAAAACTGGTAGATCCTTTTTATTAATTATTTGGTCAAAGGGCTTAATAATAATTAGAATAAGATTCAGAATTATAATTATTTGCATTTCATAATTGAAACCGCTATTTAGATTAATGTTAATAATATTGTTATTAAATAATATATTAGAAAAGATTAGATCAATTGTATAGCTGGCTTTATGAGTTAGGATCCCTAAGGTCCTGATATAGTTTATTTTATTTGAAAGGGATTATTCTATAAGAAGAGCTTTTTAATTAGTTAAAGCTATTCTATTTTTTAATATATCATACTTAATATTGAAATCGCCTCCTTCTACTATATGATTGAGAAGCGCTATGGAGATTACTAAATCCACCATCTCCCTGGTATCTGGCTATTGATATATATTAATAATCTGTATACTGTTTATTTCTATTTAGAGAAGATTCCGGTATGATTGGATGCGTTTTTGTTAGGCGTATAGCCACCCGTTTTTGCGCATATATGTTATCGTTCTTAGTCTCTCTTTCTCTTTTTTGGGGTTGTTCAGGCTGTCCCAGTTATCCGTTGGTGCAAAGAGATTATATCCTGGATAATTCTGAGTTTGGGTTTTAGGGTATATAAAGGATTCCTATATGCATATAATCTCCAAATCTTGTTTGTATGCTATCTGCAATATTGTAATATACGCTTTTATCTTCTTTTATACATTTGCCCTGCTGATTTGTACGGGTCGGGCTGCAGCCGTCTAACGGCTGGTGCTGTAATACCGAGAAAGGTGGCTACTTATTCAGATTGATATTTATATCTATACCAATATATTATAATAACGCGATGTTAAAGAGCATCTTTTCATTCAGGCTGCCCTCGTTTGGGTGCTTCCTTTTAGGATAGCAAAAGCCCTTGGGCAAACTGCTAATCAAGGAAATAAACTAAAAGGCATATTAGAAGCTGTTCAGGTTTTTATATACAGTAATACATTCCCTATAGATCAAAAAAAGTATCTCTACTACAATACTCCAAAAAAATATTTTAACCAAAATTAATATCTTATTAACTAATACTTTTATAATCAAATAATTTTTTTTATTATATTTTTTAATTTTATAAATTTTGGATTTCGTGAGATATATGACTTTTCTATTAACTTAGTGTAATATTGCAGGGCAATTGTTGTACCCATCCTAAAACAGTTCTATACAGTTTGTATATTCAGTCCTGGCCTTATACTTCAGTCTAAACAGGTCGTTATGGTTTGTTTGTAAAACGCTATAGTTATTATATCTTGGGACGCTTTTGTATATTACCAGATTACAGAAGCCCTAGTACCCTGAATTATAATAAGTGATATACTTTTTTGACTTAATATATTAAGCTTATTTAAAGCTATTGAAAAGTCTGAAAGGAGAAACTTCTTTCGGCAGGCTAACAATCTATATCTGCTTATAGAAGTTGATTGTCCAGATAGTTATTCGGTAGTCGATTAGAGGAGTGCTTGTTTACATCAATTCTTCCTTAGCTACCATCTCCTTAATAATAAGTATTCTATTTCCATTTAGATTGCAAAGGAATGTTAAAACCTCTTCTAACACATAGCAATACCAGATTATAAATTACTCCAGATTATTATAGTATAGAATCTTCTTAATCTTTTTTGTATTCTCAACTTTAAGAAGTTTATCATGTATCACGCTGCTAGCAGTGTATATTGCCCACCCAGTGGCTGTAGGGGTGATAATTGTAATGTTAATGTCTTTTAGATTAGAGATAGTCTCATTGATTACCTTTCTTAATATATAGGCGCTCGAACGGCTTACTGTTGATACAGCTATTTCGACTGCTAGTATATGAGTATCCTCTCTGGTTTTCCAGGGTTTGATTGGTTTCCACTTGTAGGCCTGCCCTTGTATATATATATTTGTGTTTATAGACATACTCGAGTTTTTCTGGGTCTTTACAATATTCGCATAGGTGCAGTTTGGGCTATTGCTATTCTTATTTCCAGCTATAGATTATATTGCATCTTATAATAACCTCGTTTTAATATTACTTATTGCTATATTATATATCTCTTTATTAAGAGCTGCTTTTTCCAGTATACTATCAGCTTCGAATTAGTAAAGCATTACTTTGAACACTTTATAGACCTTATATTTGAATTGTGCTTACTCGTTGAGAGTATTGAGCTGAATTATAATGAAAGATCTTTTAATTACCCGCGGGCTTGTTATAGTGGCTCTCGCAGCTTCTGCGCTATAAGCACTTGTATTATTGTAATTGAATAATAAGGGTAAGGATAATAATCGGTTGTGAGTAAACTAGGGATTGGTTGCGATTGGCGTTCTCATTGGAATAGCCGCTATAGTGCTTACACCGTTTATGACAATTGTAGATTGTATCTGATACTAGAGCTTACGTAGTCGTGAGGTGCGGCTTAGTACGTTCTAAGCTCGCAGATGTGTTGTGATTGATCAATACAATAAGACCGAGGTGAAATAGCTAATACTTATATTTACCATTTCTATGAGCAAAAAGGCCACTTTCTATATGATTACAAAGATCTTATATTTGTATAAACTTTAATTTGCAAATACTATAAAGTCTAGTAACAAAAAGCAATATTTAAAAAGATAATCAAAGTGTTATTTTTAAAGAAAAGAAGTAATTAAACTTATTTTGTAAATAGCAAAAGTCTTTTAGTTGATCTCTATTCATCAGAAAGCAAAGAAGAATCTGATGATAAAGAATGCCATATCTCTAAAGAACTTATTTATAAGATTTATTTTTTTTGTTGATATATAGATACTGGTATTTTCTCACATATATCTAACCAACTTTCTCTTTTTAAATATATTAAAAAGATAAAGAGAAAAACAATAAAAATTTATGATGAAATTATATATTATGATTGAATAGATATTACTATAATAAAATTAGTAAATAATAATATGATTTTATTCTCAAAGATATTTTATATACCAATATTAGGATTCAATCTTTTTTTTAGTAAAAAGTTCTATAAAGTTAAACTCAAGAATATATTCAATTCAGATTATATATATTTTCAAAAGAATAAAATAAATATTATTAAAGCAAAAATGGATAGAGGAATTTATATGATCTCAGATATTGTAAAAGGATATAAAAACGTTGCTCTATAGAGCACAGAGTTTATTAGTAATATTAAGTCAAATGAAATCATTTTAGATACCTTCTCAGACAAGACCAAAAAGGATCTAGAAACTTATCTATTATAGTATAAACAATTCAACCATCTCGGACCAGAGAAAATACGGAATTTCCATAAAATTATTATTCTAGGAAAATTAATTAAAGTTCTATTTAAGATCTCTGTATACAAAGTTTGTATATTTATCAAAATGAAGAATCTAATCCCGAAATAATTCAGTTCCTATAAGGCGAGAAGATTAAAGCTTATTCATTTTGATATTGCTAGCTTATTCCTAAAATCCTTACAAGGAAATTGCTATTTCCTATTAATTATAGATAGCTGGATAAAAGTGAACTGGATTTTGAGATTAAAGATAAAAAACGAAGCTATATTAAGATTAAAGAAATAGAAAATTGAATTAGAACTTGATATTGGTGATAAGATAGTAGCTACTCGAACTAATAATGTATTAGAGTTAATTCAAGTTGTTAAAAAATGAAACTCTGGGATTCGATTAGAACTGACTATTGTAATATCATCTCATCAAAATGAAACTGCCGAAAGAAATATCAGTATTATTAAAGCCAATATAAGAGCTATACTAAAAAAGACTGGATTGCCATTGGAATTCTGGAACAAAGCTATTGAATATAATACACACTATAGGAATAGAATGAACACTAAACCAATTATCAACAATATCTTTATTATCCTTATCAAATTTTTCACAGTATCAATCCTAAATATTAATTATTGTAGAATATGGGGAAATAAATGTTATATATATATCAATTCAAAGATAATCCCAAAGGATTAATTGTACAATAAATTACGAGATATAGCCCAAGTAAGCATCTTTATAGAATACTTATATATAATCAACAAGTATATTAGGGTGTATTTACCAGAGTTAGATTATACTATATAAGCAAGCCAAATGATTATAAATGAATCCAAAAGAGGGGGAGACTTAGATCTGAGAATAAGGAATTTTGTATTAGGATCTTAAGGTATAGAGAATATTATTCCTAATAAAAGACTTAGAAGCAGATCTCATAAGGTATAAGAAAAGTTAGAATGTTTATTTGATTTCTTATAAGATATTATTATTTCTGAACCCCTAAAGATAATAATCCCTAGTACATTTAAGGTAATTTATATTTAGTATGTTAATAAAGATAGTAAAAGGAATATTATCAAAATTAATTTGTTCGAGGATCTAATATTATCTTTAGAAACAAATGAGATAGAGATATTAAATACTACATCTTCAAATAATCAATTCTCAATTGAAACTTCAATTATACCCATAGAGATAGATATCTCTGAAAGATACTCTTTTCGAAAATGTAAGTGAGATAATAGTGAGCCAAATAAGTATATCCAGAAACTAATTAGAGTAATAATAACAACACTCTTAGCAAATCCAGATGGAAATACTATCGAATATATTATAATCTTTATACCCCTTATACTAAGAATCAATCCAAGTGTTAAAACGAAAATATTCAAAAATCTCAAATTAATCTTTAAAAGCTTAATAAACAAAGATACAGTATTCCTTATAAAACAAATTCTAAAAATATTTATTCCTATTATATATAATTAGGTAATCTCAGATCCTGAATATAAATAAAAATGAAAATAAATTTTTAAATAAGAAATCAGCTTATTGATTGCAAATAATATTTGGAAGAAATATATTCTACTGAAAGAAAGAAATCTTGTTTCAACAAAATGAGTATTTATAATAAAGACAAAGGACAATAAAATTGAGAGATTCAAAGCATAATTAGTAATAAGAGGTTTTAGTTAAGTTCTCGGAAAAGACTATAATAAAACCTTTGCCCCTACAGTGTGGCTTGATACACTCCGTTTGTTCTTAGCGATTATTGGGAAAGAGAACTTGGAATACTAGTATTTCGATATAAAGAATGCTTTTACAGAATCCCACCTCAAAAAAAAGATATACCTTGTATTACCTCAAGGAGTTAATATATCAGATGGATATATTTTATATGTATTAAAAAGTTTGTATAGCTTTAAGCAAATTGGATAAGATTAAAATCAACTTTTAAAATCTGAATTAATTAATTGAGACTTTACTCAAAGTTTTGCTGATTCATATTTATATATATATACTACTCAATAATTTAATCTATTAGTTTATATTGATAATATAATTGCCTTCTCAACTTCAAAAAATTAATTTAATTGATTCTTTATAATACTCTCCTTATATTTCAATACTAAAAACCTGGAGGAGATTAATAAGATTCTAGGTATTAGAGTTATAAAAAATCTAGTAAATAAATCACTTATATTTAATCAAAAATAATATTTATAAGTTATACTCACAAAATTCTTAATCTTATATTCTCAGTATTATACTAAAAAGATATTTGCTGCTGATTACTCATATCTACAACCTACTACATAAGATGATGAATTGATTGATGTTATTGAATATTAATAAGCTATACATCTATCTCCATAAGTACAATCAAATTGATCCTGAACACGACACATCTGCGAGCTTAGATCGTACTAAGCCGCACCTTCCAATTATATAAGCTCTAGTATCAGATACAAGCTATAGTTGCTACTAATGGTGTGAGCGTTATACCAACTACCCCTATAAGGACGCTGATCGCAATCAATCCCCAATTTACTTGTAATTAATCACTATTTTCACTCTTATCATTTAATTATAACAATATAAATGCTTATAGCACAGAAGCTACAAGAGCTGCTATATCAAGCCTGCAGACAACAAAAGGATTCTTTATTGTAGTTCAACTTAATGCTCTTAATAAATAAGTGTAATTCAAATATGAGATCTATAAAACATTTGAAATAATATTTTATTAATTCGAAGCTAATAGTATACTAGAGAAAGTAATTTTCAATAAAAAAGTATACAATATAGTAATAAATAATATCAAGATTAGATTATCTCAAATTACAATACAATTTATAATTGGAAATAAGAATAATAATAATTCAAATTATATTTATGCGGATATTATAAAGACCCCGAAAAACTTAAGTGCATTTATAAATGCGATCGTATATATATAAGAGCAGCTCAATAAATGGAGATCGATTAAACCCTGGAAAACCAGAGTGGATATCTGTTTATTAGTAATAGGAATTGCTATATTGATAATAAGTCGCCCAAGTGCTTATATATTAAGAAAAGCGATTGATAAAACTATCGTTAGTCTGAAAGATATTAACATTACAGCTATTACCTCTATAGCTATTAGATGGGTAATATACACTACTAGTGGCATTATACGTAATAAACTTCTCAAAGCTGAGAATACAGAAAAGATTAAGAAGATTCTGAATTATAATAATCTGGAACAATCTATAATCTAATATTACTATATACTAAAGAAAATCCTAACTTTTCTTTATAGTTTGAATGAAAATAGAATACTCATTACTAAAAAGATGATAGCTAAGGAAATATTAATATAAATAGGCACTCCCCCAATTAATTATCAAACTATTATTTAAACAATCAATTCCTATGAGTAGACCTGAATTGTTAGTTTATTAAGAGAAGTCTCTCCCTTCAGGCTTTTTGATAGCTTTAAACAAGCTTGGTATATTAAATCAAAGCAATATATTACTTATTATAACTTAGAATATTAGGGTTTTTGTAATCTAGTGATATATAAAAGCGTTTCAAAATTCAATAATTGCAGCGTTCTATAAACGAATTATGATGGCCTATTTGGGTCTAAATGCAAGGCCAAAACTGAATGTGCAAATTGTGCAGGATTATTTCAGGTTGAGTATAACGGCTGTCCCGCGATGCTGTGTCAAGTTAATAGGAAAGTCATACATCTCACGAAATCCGATGTCCACAAGATTAAGAAATATAGCCAAAAAACTCATCTGATCACTAAAGTATTAGCCAAAAAGATATCTATTTTAGCCATAATAGTTTTTTAAAGTATTATAATAGAAATATTCCCTTTAATCCGCAGGGAATATATTATTGTATATGAAAACCTGAGTAGTTCCTAATATACTCCTTAGAATATCTCTTTGGCTAATAGCTCGCTTAAGGACCTTTACCGCTTTAAAAGAAAGTATTTAAATAAGGGCAGTCTGAATAAAAAGACACTTTTCAATATCACGCTATCGCAATATATTGATATAAATATTGATATCGATTTGAATAAATAACCACTCCTCTTGGTACTGCAACACCAGCTGCTAAACGGCTATAACCTGATCCATACGGATTGGCTGGGTAAATGTATAGAAGAAGATAAAAGTGTATATTGTGATACTATAAATGGTATATGAATAAGATTTGGAGGTTATATATATATAGAAACCCTTTATATATCCTAGAACTCGAATCTAGAA
The DNA here is from genome assembly GCA_004786225.1 of Botryotinia narcissicola. NCBI lineage: Eukaryota > Fungi > Ascomycota > Leotiomycetes > Helotiales > Sclerotiniaceae > Botryotinia > Botryotinia narcissicola. The sequence continues at coordinate 603 of PQXJ01000742.1, read as the reverse complement.
TCATTTGGGGTATAATCTTTTTGTACTAATGGATAACTGGTATAACCTGAATGGCCTCGAAAGAGAAAGGGAGAGATCAAGAATAATGATATATATATGTAAAAGCAAGCGGCTATATACTTAACAAAAATGTATTCAATTATATTGGGATCTTCTCTGAATAAAAGTGAATGGTATATAGATTATTAATATATATTGATAGTTGGGTATTAAAGAGATGGTGGATCTAGTAGTTTTTATAGTATTGCCCGATTGTATAGTAGTAGGCAGCGATTTTAATGCCAAGCATGATCTATTCGAGCCTAATATAGCTTCGGCTAACCAAGGAGCTCTTTTTATAGAATAGTCCCTTTCGAGTGGAATGGATTTTATTAGGATTTTAGGAGTCTCTATTTATAAAATAGATTATATGATTGATTTAATTTTCTTTAATATTCCTTTTTTTAGCATTATTATTAATAATAATCTGAAAAACGACTTTGATTATAAAATATAAGTAACTATAATCCTAAACCTTGTTTTATTTATTATTTAATTTTTTAGTTATAAGATTAGTAAAAAAGATTTTTTAATATTTTAAAAAAAGATATTTTAATATTTTAA
>PQXJ01000741.1:0-11566 GCA_004786225.1 Botryotinia narcissicola | reverse complement strand
GGGGGAGGGGGAGGGGAAGAAAAATTGATGAGAAGTTGTGGAAGGTTGGGGGCTCAGTACGAAGAGAAATCAAAGATTAGAAATGTCTAGCCCTAGTACTCGAAGATCAGGAATGGAAAATGCATAGGTATCCATCCATCCTTGATATCATAGTAATTACAGCATAGAGGGGATAAGAGAGGAATAACGAAATAGCTGCAGATAATCCATGAATTAAATAAATAAACGAATAGATAAACAGATATATATTAAGTACCTATATTACCTATATATCCTATCTCATTATATCCCATCCCATCCCATCCCATCCCATCCCATCTTATCCCATTCTATTTTATTCTATTTCATCCTATTCCATTTCATTTTATCCCATTTTATTCTATTTTATCCTATTTCATCTTATTCTATCCTATTCTATTCTATTCTATTCTATCCTATTTCATTTTATCCCATTTTATTTTATTCTGTTCCATTCCATTATACTATACTATATCATATCCCATCCCATCACACCAAATATCACATTCTAACCTAGAAATAGAAAATAAAAATCGAAATCGAAATAGAAATAACAAACAAAAAACCTCAAATACCCACCTAGGTAAACAATAAATAATAAAAACCATCTCGCTTCACGCATCACAAACTTTCCTCCCCCTTCTTCCTATCCCATATATCTATTCATTTTCCCCCAAATAATATGTTTAGATAGATACCTAGATAATCATATCATACAGTTCCGGGTTTTATATTTATTCATTCAATTTATAAACAATCACCAAAAAAAAAACAAGAAGAAGAAGAAGAAGAAAAGAACCTAGTCTGCCTCCACGGCAGTGGCCCCCGGAGGGCCAGCGGAGCGTCTTTGGGATTTTGGGAGTGGGATTTTGGTAGTTTGGGAGTTTGGGATTCTGAGATTTTAGAGCGATATGATGTATTTATTCAGTTATGGGATCATTGTGAACTATGGACTATGTATATATATTAGTTTTGAATTGTGTATTGATTATATCTATTTACTCTGTAGGTATCTTCTATCTGTCTATCTTCATTTTCCCGTTTGCTTAGCCGGTTCTGTTCTGTTTTGGTGTTGTTGTGTTTAGATGGAATGAAATAGTGAACTAGTGAAATAGTGAGCTCTCTCGTCCACCCTATCTGTTAAGTATCTATTGATAAATCCATCCGCAACTCCCAAGTGTCAAATTTGCTCACTCTTTCTTCCCGCTTTCCTGTCTATCCATCTCTGAAACCTTTATTCCATCTCCTTTTATCTTTCGACTCCCGATTCCCAATTCCAAACTCTCCATAAACCACAAATCCTATGCATATCAAGAAAAGAAGAGACCACATCCAAAACTATCTAAGCTCCAAATGCAGCAGTAGGATAACTTCTCTTTTTCTTTCCACCACTTCCTGAAGCTCCACTCCGACTACTGCTTCTTGAACTTTCTTTACTTTGTTCATCCCCTCGTGCTCTAGGACGCAAAAATTCTTCTTCGGGTAAATCATTCCATTCTCTTTCTGGTCTACGATCTTGAAATGATGTTGTATGTTTTGATGGGGGTGGCCTTGTTGTTGTGCCCATTGGAGGAGGAGGGGGTGTTGATTTCGCAGTCGCATTTTTTATTGAGTTTAATATAGGAGTAGGATTTGTTTGTGGTTGTCTAGAAATATGATCTTGAACCGAGAATCTTCGTCTAAACACAAATGCGTCTTGTGGTCGTAAACGTCTGTAATATCCTTCGACTAATTCCCCCTTTTCGAATCCTCGCTTGGTATACCATTCCAATGCTTCTTGATTATCGACCCAAACGTGCGCGTATAATCCTTCGATTCTGACTCCAATTGGTATGCGAGAAGATGTAGCAGATTCGATGACGGAGTTTAATAGTGCGGTTGCGAGACCAAGGGTTCGGTAGGGAGAGAGTAGAGTGAGAGATTGTAGATATATACTATATGTATTCGCGGGAGGTTGGGCGTATGGAGAAGGTGGAGGAGAGGGATCGATTCGACAAATTTGGGAGCCGATGACTTTTGGTTCGGAGTTGGAGTCTGGTGTATATGTAACTACTCTTGAGAAAGAGAGAGAGATTGATATCGAAGGAGAAGGGGGGGAAGTAATAGCGTGGTAGAAAGCATCTGGATATGGAATTGGAAGGAGGAGAGCATTAATACGACGTAATGGTTGAATATGATGATCTTGCGGTATTTCGATTTTATAACCCTGGGGAAGTTCCTGAGATGACGCAGGTAATGGATCTAGAGAATCTGGGGTAGCGGTAGTTGCGGTGGTTACTGGTGGCAGAGGGGCATTGGTAGAGCTTGGTGGACCCGATGCAGGTTGAGGTGGATGTATTTCTTGACTTGCATTTCCATTTATATTCTCATGAGAGTCTGAAGCTGTGATTGGTGTTGTTCCTGGTGGTGGAGTGTATGTAGGTTGTTTTGGTTGAAAGAATGATCGAATAGTTGGTTGTTGAGAACGTGGTGGTGGAGGGGTATTGTTTGACATGATGTCTGCTGTATTCATTGTTCAAGTTACCTTGCTTGGGTATGATCTGATCTGATGTTAAGGAGAGACAAAAATGCTTGGAGGAAGAGAGAAGATGTGTGTGCTCTGACTGCTTTGTGTGTATTGTTTGTGTATTGAGAAAAGAATGAATTGTGATTCGACTCAAACACGTATGAGAAGAGAGATCTGTCTTCTTAGACTTTTTCCTACCAGTATTTCAAAGAGGAGAGAGTGAATAAATGATATGCATTCTCCCTAGTGATGACATATACAGAGTAGAAATCGATCGGAATGAAGGGAGTGAAATTATACCAAGGTTCAAGGTTATCATTTCAACTTTGTACCTTTTTTTCATCAGCCTCAGGTTTCCATTTTTATCTTTTCTCTGCCTTCACTTCAAACTGTCTCGACTGTTTATTACTCTGCACCTAGTGAATACCCAGCACGTGTCTCGTAAAGAGTGAAGCCCCGAGGAAGCTTGCCCAGGTGCTCGCCTGGTATTCCAAGGTTATCTTAGGAGCTCCAGCTTCCAAGGTTACTTAGGTAGCTCTCATGTGGCTCGGGTGGCTCGGTGGCTAAGTCTTAGTCATCCATCCTGAGCCTTCACCGCCCTTACTAATCCAAGTCAAGTTAAACATGACTGGCAATAATTTCGAACATCATTGAGCTTTTGCAATGAAACTCCAAAGTACCTAGTACAGTACAGGAACCGGTACATACAGGACCAAAGTTTCCCGAAAGTGTGAGAAAGAGGTTCAAGGGAAAACAAGTTAATTAATATCAATCATTTTTCTATTTCTACCTCAAAATATTGAAGGTATTCAGACAACGACGACACAATACTTCTTTCTCTTCTTCTAGTTATTTTCTTTACCTCAAAGTTCAAGTTCAGTCTCAATTATAAAATGATCGATTCTTCATTTCCAATCCCTTTTATCATTTCTTAAAGGAAGGAAGGAGAGATAGAGAGAGGAGAGAGAGAGAGAGAGAGATCTTCCAATCATTTCTTTTCATCTATAGTTCCAAACCCTCTCCCCAAGTTCCCCCCAATTTAACAATTCCGTCAGCCTTGGGATTTTCAATAAATTCAATTTATTCCAAGATAAACCATTCCACCAACGGGCAAATACATCTTCAATATGTCTGCCAACGATCAGTTTCCTCAGTCTGGTGTAATAATTGCTGGTCAAGATGAAGAAATTGATACTATGGGGAAACTTGTATTTATCCTTTTTCATTAACTTTCCCTTGCCTTACTGCACCTCACCTTTTTACAAGCAAAACTTGCTTGTTGCCTTGCTTACTTATCAATTTATTTACATTCTGCAACAGACAAATTCTGTACTTGATGATATTTTCTACAATATCATTCACGATATAGTCTTACAAACTCATCGTGAAGAGAAAATAGCAAAGGCATGTTCTGCTGCTATCGCCATTGAACAAAAAGTCGCAGAAACCAATCCTGATTCCATAGACGATCCTACTTCTTGGAACACAAATCAAATCATAGAAACCGACGCTGCGAAGTGGGAAAATAAAGAAGTTTTCTTAAAAGGCAATCCATTAGAATTGGTCGATGAGATTATTTGCGCAAAGTGTGGTTTACCTCGACTTTTACAACCTACAGATGGAGTGGGAGCAAAGAAACCTCCTCCAGGAAAGGAGTTCTGCAAGAAGAAGCCTTTCATTGAGAAACCATGGCATGATGTTTATGGTCAAACTTATGTGCCAGAAGGACCAGGGAGGGGAAAGAAGAAGAAGGATATGATCAATCCTTTACTACAACAACAGAAAGAAGGGACTCCAAATAGTCAGGATGGTGAAGATGAAGGACCTGCGAAACCAATTTCTTTCCCACACGCCAAATGCCACAATTGCAACACATTCTTACCGATTAAGCGAATGAACAATCACATGGTGAAATGTATTGGAGGTGGAGGAAGAGATTCTGCAAGAGCAGCTGCCTTCAAAATCAATGGAAATGGATTGGGTACGGGAAACAATAGTCAAAATGGTACACCACCATTAAGTCGACAAGCAACACCACAACCCAATGGAGGAAAGAGGGGTAGTCCTAATAAACGCGAAGCAGCCGATGATCCAGATTTCGAATCCGATTCTCCACAAAAGAAGAAGAAATTCTTGAAGAAACCATGTAGCTCGGGTGGAATTATTCTGAAGAATAAACTCAAAGCTCCGAAAATGACAAAAACACCTTCACAACTTTCCTCATCAAATCTAAGTTTCGAACATAAAAGACCGGATAGTGATGATGATAATGATTCAGGAGATGATGACCGAGATGGTGAATATGGACGAAGAACTAGTATTGAACCGAAGAAGAAACTGTTGGTTAATAAGGCGGGGGCGGGAATGGTCAAGAAAAATAAGGACGGTGGTGGTCTTGGTATTGCCGGGTTGAGCGATAAAAAGAAGAAGAAATTATTATTGGGAAGACCAGGGAGTGGTAGTTCAACACCAGTGCTAAAACCAGGTTCGTTACCAATGGATGAGGATCGAGAGAGGGACAGAAAGAAGATCAAGAATGGGAATGGGAGTGGAACTTTGAGTGCCCATAAAAGGGATAGAGAGAGAGAAAGAGAGAGGGAGAGAGATAGGGATTGGGGTGCGGATGAGAAATCTGAGAGTAGTCAGACTTTGTCTAGTCCAAATTGAGGGGGTTCGTGAACTGAAGCTGGAAGGTGTATGGGGGGCGTTGAATTTGAGTGGTCAAGGATGGGCTACGATAGAGAGAAAAGAGAACTCATGAGTTCCTCAGTGTAAGACCATAGTTGGACGAACATTTGAAAGGCATTGATGGGGAACAGGATTCCAATGGGTAACATACATGCATATGGCTGGCGTTCATTTCTTACTTCTTACTTCTATGTTCAGCATTCAAATATGCATATACACAAACGTTACGGGAGAAGAATATACCTGAGGTATGGTGTTTACATTGCTACCGGTGCTGAAAATGTATCGGGATTGCATTGGGGGTATACATTCGGCGTTGCATTACCTCGTTTTTCGTTTTCTTTTTTTGTTTTCTTCGGTTCACGTTTCGTCTTGGACGACTCACTTCTTTGTATTTATGATGGGAAGGGTTGATGGGATGTGGAAATGGGGAAGGAGGGGATATACCCATTAACTAGGAAAGGAAGGGGAACATAATACAATATACTTTACTTATGAGTACGGTTGGATGAGTTTCCAATAAGGGTTTGTTAAATCGTTATTTACTTTTTTTTATTGTGCTGTGATGAGCTGCGCTGTGAAGGAGGATTTATTTGTGGAGAGTGTGGTAATGAGGATTATATAGTATTATGAACCTGGGTGGATGTATAAGAGCAAGAGGTTGGGGTGGGTGGTTTGAATTGAATAATTGCTCAATGTGCTAGGCATGTGAGTTGAGAAGCAAGCGTTTATGTGTTGAGAAGAGTATTTATCAGTGAGCGAGGGTCTATATGTACGGACGTGTATATGGTATAGATCTCTTGGTACGTGGCTTGCTGGATTAGTTCTGTATGTTGATAATGTTGATAGTGCGGGGATTGGAGATGAGTGGTAGGGGTTTCTGGAGGAGGGAAGGAGCGGGATGGGAAATGGGTGGTGAGGAGAGGTGAGAGCGTGTGAGATAGTGTGAGGAGGGGCATGGGGGTTGGTGATGTGGCTGAGGGCTGCTGAGGGTTCGAGGGTTGTGTTGTGAGGCTGTTTCTGAAGATTGAGTAGGGCTGTAGGGTTGAGGAGGAAGCTAGCACTGTTATTCTTCAAATACATCAATCAATCAATCAATCAATCAATACAATAGTCTTCTTTCTCCCTTCAAAATTTCTCCTTTTGTCAACATCATCGCCATTACCATGATCACCCTAATCTTTATAATTTCTCTCCCGCTCTTACGCCCAATCTCGCTCTCTACATTGCCAAGTGTCACGTTTACATATCTGTTTCTGTGTCCTGTAGGGGTATTGCATTGCATTGCGTTACAATCTTACTTATTTATTTCTATCCCTCATGTTGAGTCATATTGCGAATTTCGGGAAAGGGGATCACATATATCTATCATATCATATCATATCACATCATATTTCTCAGCGGCTTCCAAAGGGGAGTGCTGTGTTTGTTTTCGGTTGCGTGGGTGTGGGTGTAGGTGTATATTTGTGGTGTGAAGAAGAGGATCTTGGAGCTGTGCGGGCTTGCTGGGTGATGCGAGATGGGGGTTAGTAAGTCTAAGTTGTTGAGACGATTGGGGATTGGGAGGGGAGGTTTGGGAATGGGTTTTGGGAATGGGGTTTCGGTTCTTTAGTTTCTAGTGCGTTTGTGGATCTCTTTGTGGAGTGACGGGGGCTTCTTGTCTTGGGGGGAGGAGGGAAGGAGTTTGATGGGGAAAGTGTGGAGGAGAGGGAGGGGGGATATAAATACGTAAACTGTATGTTTTCCTGCTCTTCTTAAATATTGTGGCGGCTGGCAGGAGACAATTCTCACAAACGATGGGGAGACTGAGATGTAACAGACTGATGTTTTCAAGTATTCGATTGATATCAGGCATTCTGTGGTTTGTTTGATGTGCGGATTACACGAAGTGGGATGAGATGAGCTGGAGATTATGGTGAGTGAGTGAGTGCCTTTCTTTTTTTTTTCTCATTGTAATACGTTTCTGCTATCATAGTTGATCTTCTTGATGTTTTGTTTTGTTTTGTTTTGGTGGGCGCTGTTTGTTTTGCTGTTGTTGTGCATTTAGATCGTGACTTTTTACTGTTGTCGTTGTCGTGATGGCACTCTCTCGAACTCCAGTTCCTCTACATTGGGTATCCATGGCTAGGAAATTGGGATGATTATGAGAGGGCGGAGAAATGTTTACTTGGCATTGGAATCCCCTACTCGATACTCTGATGTCGATGTTCATCGTGTGTTGAGGAGTAGACGGAAAGAAATGGGAGGGGGGTTTATGGGATCTTTAGGTAGATGATGGTTTGTATGTAATGTGGAGCTCTGGAGCTGGAGGGTTGGGTTGTGCTATATGTATGTATGTAATGTATGTATACATTGGTTTATAAGGAAGTTTGCGGGAGAGATGATTATGAAGTAGTTGTTGTGATTGAGGGATTTCGAATAGTGTGCTTGCTCTTGCTCTCGCTCTTGTCTTTTTCTTGTTAAAGTATTTCGGGTTATCATTGGTGTTGTGGTGTATGGTATGGAGGTTGGTGAGCACTGCTTTGACATTCGTAAAGATCACCGTTTATCATTACGATTATTGATTTCTGATTGGGATTATCTTGTATCCCGCGATCTGCATGTATGCTGTAGGCTATAGGTGACACGTGACAGATCAAGAGAACTCAGGAATTTTCACCTGGTTTTCTATAAAAGAACCTCACTGCTTGTATTCCGAGGTCTCGCAATTGTGTAGTACTTGTACTCCAAGGCGGTGTAATGAATGAAGAGCTTTTTTCTGTTGTATTGTGTTACTTTGGATGGATTTGGGAAAAAGAGAAGATAAGTGGATATTTGTGCAGTAATTATGATCTATAATAATAAGAGTGAGGGGTATGAATATAAATATTGATGTGGTTGAAGTTGTTATTGTTAGTATTCTTACTGCTGTTGTATTCACTTCTTGATTCTGCATTTCTTCTAGATTTCAATCACCCATTGAAGCTCTGTCCGCTGTCATCATTTGTCAATGCCATTTTTACACCATTGCCATCTCTATCACACATCTCTTTCCAACCAGTATATACATCTCTTGCATCTAGAAATACAATTTACATATTTTAAACAAGAAAATTGGAAGAGTAGCATGGTAATGCAATTGTGCTTTTCTTCCCTAGTGATCTTGAAAGCTTGGAGCAATTGTGTGTTTGTAGAGAAAGCAATACCTAGGTATGTCTCAGGGGAATTTATAGAAACATGTGGAAATGCAAGAATGAGACTGAGAGGAATTGGTTTAAGAGCATAATTCAAAGTGATGAAATGGAGATATTGAGAGGATTTCAAGGGAGAGAAGAGAAGAGAGTCTATGATAGAGTTTAGTTAGTTGTTTTGATCTTTTAGTATTTTGGGGGGGGAGGGAAGTGGGTATTTAAGTACCTCTTTTTTAATAATTTTTTACTCTCATGAAACTCTGGTCAGTGGAGCAAATAAGTTTGAGGACTAATTGTCTCTTCGCTGCTTCAATTGTTGATACTTGGAGATAAGTCAAAGGGGTGAGAGAGGTTTGACGCGGATCTGCAAATAGACTTGCAATCTCAATGGTACTGTTATTGATGTTATGACTGCCATTTTTGAGTGTTTTCAATGTTTTTTCGTTGTCGCTCCTTGATCATGATTCTTTGTCTCAGGAGCTAGAGACAACTACCATCTTGCTTAGAGTCTTCATTTGGCTGACTGAATTTAGATGGTGCTTTGGATGCTCCCGCTAGGTTCTTACTATCTGTTGCTAAGAAAACGAGACGGAACAAATTCTCTTCTGCTTTTTGGAAATTGAAGACAAGGGAGCCAGAAACTTGTTATCTCCCATTTGCATGAACAAAGCTTTGCGCATCTCTTGGATTGAAGAAGATCTGAAAGTTGTTGTTCTCGTCAGACGTAAGTCGGCGGACTTGTTGCCATTCTACATTTCGGAATTATGAGATGAATTGTTGTCATTTATATCCATTTTCTTATTGTCGAGACTTGCCTGTGTGTTGAGCGGTAGAAACATTGATATGTATTGATATAATACGTTAAAAATTGAAGTGTAATGGTATTCAAGAATTATAATGCCATGATGCTTTTAGATTGCGTATATATGTAGGGTAAAAGCTAAGGGGAAGTGAATGAAAATTTCACAAGAGAAACTAACCTCACCGGAGAACCAGTGAAGAGATAAGTGTACTTCGGAAAGTGAGAAGGAGGGACAGAAGTGTGTCTTTACGTAATAATCTGATCAAAAAAACAAAGTGGAAATCAATCGATAAATTCTTGACTCTCATCATCTCTTTGTTGACCGGAAAAGTCATTTAGACGAGTTTATCTCCATGTTTTGTCCAACTTTGGCATATCTAGGCGGATTTAGATGATCAATCTTCGATGTACTTGTATGGAAGACAAAAAATTAACGATATGTTAATTGGAAATAAGGTTGCGTCGATGCTACCTGTATCAGGAGGAGGACGTTTGAAGGTAAAGATGTTACTGGAAGTGATTATTAAGAGCTTGTAGATGTACAGAGATAATCTCATCGTTGACTAAAAGAGTGCTCATTTATAACTGATTATGCTACTTTCCTTTTCCTCTGCCAGTTATTTAGATCTCTTGATATCATCTCAAATGTCCTGGACTGTGTTTTCTCGAGGAAAATGGAATTTCGAAGCGCAATTGTGCTACATTCATATCACAGTGCAAGAGATAGGTTCCAGGTAAGATGTATGATATTCTACAAGGTGTGCGGGAGGAGGCGAGGAGGCGCCGACTATATGGAGGGTGGTTGCCTAAGGCATCCACACAACTACGTATTGAACCCGTGACAATTCACGTGTTTCCTCTAATTTCAGCTGCGATTAACGAATATTAGACGGCAATTAGTTGACAGTATATCCAGCACTGCGGACTGCAGTCCAAAGATATATGTTTTTGAATATTCAAGAGCAATTAGAAATTCGAAAATAAGTCAATGTTCGAATCAGATTCAACATCCCTAATGATTTGAGTATTCTAATTGGTCTCGGGGATTTGACAATCTTCATTGTTGGACTGCAGTCCGGACTATTGGACACCCGAGTTATCAGCATTCAAGCTTAGGACCGTAATTGAGCAAACCAGTATTGGGAGAATTTATCATTGGATGTGTTGAAATCTGTTGCTCGTTTGACCAGGTGATTTTCAACTACGTGATCATTAATCAAATCTGTCTATATATGGTTTCAGATAAAAAAGAGCTTCTTTTAAAATTGGATAACTCAGCTCATATGTATAGCAGTCGAGAAAACTATTCTCGTTTGAGGTACGCAGTCCGATGTGAATTCGCTTCCAGATGCCTTGCATTTCGTCGAATCGGAGAGTTGTGTGGTTAACGAAACTTGCTCGCACGACATCCATGATCTGGTTCAGGATCAGAAGTTAAATCAGAGGACACTAGGCCCTTTCTGTCCTGTCCTGTCCTGTCCTGCTATATATATTAGATTAAGGTAGAACTTCTAGTTCTACCTCCTAGTCTTTTGGGCTTTTAGCTCAGCAGTAAAGCTTCTAAATATTTCTAAAAATGATCTTATGATATTAGATAGAATTACCCTTAGTTATAAGTATGGAACTATACAGGGAACCCACTTATAGCTTATAAACCTTTATTAGTCTAAGAACTAATATATATAAATCCTATCTGCCTAAATACCTAAGGTATTAATCCTGAAACCTTTTAGTTAGATAATTGTATAGAGACTATATCTTAAGGAGAGGGATAGTATTATAGGATGATATTAGGCCCTTTCTATCCTGTCCTGTTCTATCCTGCTATATATGTGAGAGTAAGGTAGAACTTCTAATTCTACTTCCTATTCTTTTAAGCTTTTAGTTCAGCGGTAAAGCTTTTGAATTCTCCCAGAAGTGATTCTGTGATAATCTAATCATAATAATATTATAATTATATACTAATATTCTCATAAATAAAATTAATAAAGATATTTAAATAATTTTAATGCTATTTTATATATTTAATTAATTTTAATATCAATCTGAGAGAGAAATACTATTTGAATTAATTAGAGAATTATTATTTGAAAGCTTTAAATACTATATAGGAGGTATTGTAGTATTCTTTTTGTATTATATATGAGTGGATAAACTATAATCACCTCTATAAGCGATCTAATAATAATAAGTGTATATTAATTTAGGATAAAATACTTATTATAAACCTTAATTAAAATAAATCCAATATTTATTTTTATGAGTGTAACAAAAAGTGTATTTATTTTCTTTTAATAATTACTTTCCAATTTCCGATTTTATGATTTGAGTAATGTAATTGAAATTTTTTTACTTTTTAGGTTTTAATATACTTTAATCTTT